>PVJD01008138.1:0-75796 GCA_004026545.1 Mormoops blainvillei | reverse complement strand
CACATGTTCCAAGTCTAAGTATATAACTTCAAGTGGAATTGATAACAATAAATTGTCCTTTCAATTTGCCAGCAGTATATAAAAGCTGCCATTGCCTGGATGGAAGAATTATTCTCCACCCTTCAGTTGTTTTGAGTAGACAAATAAATTAACATGAGAAAAGATTAGTAGGAGAAAAACAAATTAAAACTTAATGGCATGTATACCTACTGTATAGATGGGAGAGAGTCAGGAACACTGAGTAACTTGACCTAAGTGGAGGAAACCACTTTTAGCTAAAGACAAAAGAAGAGCTTGGCAGTGGAGACTTGTTTATGGGGAGTTATAAGGAAAAGCACAGTAAACAAGAGTAAGATTGTAATGCAGATTTAAGTCATTACCTTCTGCATCGATAGAGAGGAAAGTACCTTATAAGTTGTCCCATTACCAATTATTAAAAAATGCTTCTTTTTTCTATTGATTTGTAAAACCTCTACTGTCACATATGAAGTCTGTCCCCCATATATTAATTATATTACGTCCATTTTTCAGTCCTTGGCAATATCATATATGATTTAATTACAATAATCTAAAACACATTTGATACATAACTGATCTTGTTCTCTTTAAAACTTAGTTCTTCTCAAAGTCTTGAAAAATTAAAAAATATTGTGAGAACTTTTATTGGAATCGTATTGAGTTTGTAGGATCATTTTGGGAGTTATATATTGTTATGATAGTAAGTACACCAATCTGTGAGCTTGCCCTACCTAGACATTCATTTAGTTACTCTTTTACATTTTTATATTTTAAACATTAATATCTTCTGAGTACTTCACTAGATTTAATCATAGATAACATTTATTTTAACCCTTTGGAAGAGCATCTTTATGTTCTAATTCATTTTCCAATTTTTTTCTACTTTGTGTAGAAGGATATTTCTTATTGTTTATGAGGCAAATGTTTTGAACACTCTTTTGGTCACATAGTTTATGGGATCTCTTGTATTTTAAATAGAGACAATTACGTTGTCTGAAAACTAGGATAGTGTATTAATTTGCTAAAGCATCCAAAACAAAGTATTATAGTCTGGAAGGCTTAAATAAGAGAAGTTCATTTTCTTACAGACTAAAGGGGTTCATTTGCCTGTGAGCATCAAAGCCCAGCAAGACAGGAATGGGAATTTGCAGCAGAAAAATATAAGGGTTTATTTTTAGGAAGTGGCCCATGCCCAGAGACAGGTGCGTTAATGCTCAAAGCCTGGCTCCCCCACGGCTTCCAGTGGATGAGTTACATAGGATAAAAATCATTAATCATCGTGCCTAAGGGAGTTAGGGTCAGGGTTCAGGTTGTGGTCTCTACGGACTGGTCATCGCTAAGGAAGGAGGTAGTTAATAATTGCATCTCATCCTGATGTCAGTCATGGCATCACTTTGCTTTTGTTGCTTTTCTGGGCCTGGAGCTGAAACAACTGAGGCCTAGATGTTGTGTCTAGTTTGACTGAAGCTCTCTCTGTGATTAACAGACTTGAGACTTTGTTCTTGATATTATTTGTGGCTGACTGGGACCTTATTTTCCTGAGGACTTGATGATTAAGGGAGTGGTCCTGCAAGGGAGAAGGAGGCAGGTAGGACAGGGTGCTGAATGAGGCCAATTGAAATCAAAAGGAAAGAAAGGAAAAGAAGTCATATTAAAGAAATGAAGCTTCTGCGTGGCTATAGTTCTGGAAGCTAGAAACCAGAGATCAAGACCTTGGCAGGATTGATTTATTCTGAAGCCTCTCTTCTTGGCTTATAGATGGTCACCTTTGTTCCTGTGTTTTCACATGGTCTTCACTCTGCACATGCCTATGACTTACTTTTCTCTTATTGGGACAGCAGACATATTTGATTGTCACCCACCCTAATGCTGCACAAACTAGGATGTATAGGCTTAAACAACAGAAATTTGTTTTATTACAGTTCTGGAGGCTAGCAGTCTAAGATCAAGATCAAGTTCTCACCAGATTCAATTTCCAGTTAGAGATTTTTTGGCTTTTTAAATGGCTGCTTTATATTCATCATAGTTTTTCTGAGAATGGAAAGTGGGGGAGGGAGAGGGAAAGAGGGAGAGAGAAAAAAAAGGGGTTGGGGGAAGAAAGAGAAATAGAGAAAGAGAGAGAGAGAGACAGAGAGAGAGAAAGAGAACTTTCTCTTCTTTTAAAGCCATAATCCTATTGACCCCATCCTTCTGACCTCATAGAGCCCACAATTATGACCTTATTTAACCTTAATTACTTTGTGAAAACTCTGTCTCCGCATATAGCCACTTTGTTAGTGCTCCAAGGTATGAATTTGCAAGGGGGGCACAATTCAACCCATAGCAATATATTATATATTTATTAATTTTTAAAGTAACTGCTGTGAAATGCACTTTAAAAGAAATCTAAATATTTAACCATGATTAAAATGATCTAGCTTTTGATTTGTTTTTGATATCATATAATAAGTGATATTGGTTTTTAAAATTGCATTTGACATTATTAAAGAAATACACAAACACATTTTTCTATACTTTTGCTTATTATTTTTACTTAACTTTCATCGATATATTACCAGTTTTGTTATTTTTTATTTTCAAAATTATATTGATCTTAGAACAGAATGAATGATGAAAGCATGGCTTTTCTATATAATTCTGTGAATCTATATTAACAACAGTATGTTTAACTTTATTCTGTTTTTACAGAGATTATATGATATTTTAGTGATTTTCTATAAATATGTCACTTTAACACTTTTCTCATATATTTCATATACCCTTAAAAGTTTAATTACATTATGTCTACTAATATTTTCTTTTATGCTTAAGTACTTTCTTCTATTCTTATATGTCATGGTTTTGTTACTCAGTTGTACACAATTATGATGGTTTTAAAAAGTCAAGCCCTGTTTTGAACACTCATGTTTTAAATTTCCCATGAATTTTAGATTTTACATAGAGGTATAGCATAACTGTGGTGGACATACTGATTTGTCCCTAATTTCCAACCCTTCTTTTTGATTGTTAGGAGATCCAAGACCTTTTAAGTGTGGCATTGTCCCTGTATAATTACAGCATCATTATTGGTCTAATTCAAACATGACAGTCTTTTTCTCCTTTGCTGGGGACTCAATTTGTCATATTCCTTGTAATCAGAGGTGTCCCTAAGACCCAGTTCTAGCCAATTTGTCTCAAAGGAAAGTGTGCTGTTGGCTTTGGGTTATCTTTTTGCTTTCCTAATGAAAGAAAAATCATGAATCATTTGCATTGCCTAGAGGTATAACAGCCAACTTGTGATAATAAATCAATAGTCTTAAAAATGGAAACTAGTTTCTCCTAAGGTTAAATACATGATGACATGATGAAGAAGTAAATGCATCAGCCTTGACATGCCTATGAAGAGACTGTTTGTTTTCGAGAAGTAAATTTTTATTGCCTAAGCCACTTTTCATAGGGAGGGCTGCTCAGCATGACGTAGGGGTTTCCTAACAACATCAAACAGTTGAGAAGCACAGGAGTATGTGTGTATATGTACACAGGCTTGGACAAAAGCAGGCTTACAGTTGTGAGTAAGCAAAACAGAGTTTATTCTTGTATTATTATTAATTATTATATTATTTTCCATATGAACAGCTGTAGACATACTTTTGCCCCATTCTGCATGTGTGTGTGTGTGTGTGTCTATATATATATATATATATATATATAATGTATATATATATGTTATTCTAGATATATATAACATGCACAGAATAAATAACAAAGAAGCAAGGATTAATTCCATTCAGAAGAATTGTCATTGTCATGATCCAAATGAAAAAGTGAGGTATATGTTATCATATTCCCTGTTGGGGGGTAGAAAATTTCCCTTCTTTTCTTTCTTAGTTCTTTTGGCTGGTTTAACAATCAAATTGATGTGAGAGAAACTTCCAAGAAAAAAAAATCAGATTTATTGCATATGTACATAACAGGGGTTCTGTTAGAACATGACACCGCAGGACAAATCAGGCAACTGAGGCTTATACACGCCATCTTGAGCTGTGCAGGAACTGGGGTACTAGTTTGGACTTCGAAGGGCAGGTAAGCAATTCACACGTAGGTAAGAAGAAGTAAACTTAGGCAAACAAATTCTTGCTGGGATTCCCAGAAACAGTAGGACACAGAAGGGTGTCCAAAAAACAGACTTTGCTGGGTTCCTGTCTGTCTGAACACTTAGTTCATATTATGCTAAGGTGATAACTTCTTTTCTTTAAGCAAATTTTTATACCTGAATTCCTAGAGACTGGTAAGGGGGAGGTAAAAGTATTTCGAGTATTTTGCTTCTTAAAATAACCCGCTTAAGATAATCAGTATCCCCAAAAGCTATATTTTGGGGTGGCAGAACTCTGCTCCCTCTCATCCTAATGGGAAGATATTACTGCATTAGCTGTGCATAATGCACATGGAAATTATTTGACAGATATTTTCATTATCTTGATTGCAGTGATGATTTTATACATAAATCAAAATAACTCAAATTGTAGACTTTAAACATGTAGTTTATTGTACACAAATTACATATCAATAAAGTTGTTAAAACATATTGAATGAAAGAATTATATAACATATTAATTGCTGGCATGTTCAAAGTAAGAAAATGGGAATTCATTTTTCTGTACCTTTTATTTCTTAATTAAGGAGCATTTTATATAAAATTGAAAGACCTGAGTTAATCATAATATTCAGAATATTATTAATAATAAAGGCAACTAGCATTTATTAAGTGACTCATGGGTCAAGTCAACCCCTTATCTTCCTTTCACTCATGGAAGGAAGAAATCATTACCTCCTACTCAGGGATGAGAGATAAAAGTAAACTCAGAGAAGACAGTGGTAAGTTGCTGAAGTCATATGGCTAATTGAGTGTGCCAGCTGTGCTTTCAACATAGCACCATCGAAATAAAAATGTGTGCCCTTCCAAATCTGCCGTTTAGTTCACAGCATTGCTGTGCTCAAAGTCTGCTGTTTAGTTCACAACATATATATTGCTGTGTTCAAATATATATGTTTTGAGTCCATTCTATGCTCAAAATTATTCTGGGGGAAACAGGGTGGGAAACCATACAGACACAGCTGATTTTATGAAAAAGCTGGGCCCTTCCACAGAGATTTCAGGCAAACTGAAAAATTACTTGATTCCTTTTATAGGTGCTATATAAAGAATATCAGATTCTTAATCTTTTGGACTCTCTTTACTCTCCATATAGATTTTTAAATTTACTTTGACTAGGCATTTCTTTAAGATATTGTGATACCATTTGCAGTCTTCTATAGTCTAGGTAATTCTGCATAGCCTTGTTCTAACCCAAATTCTACAACTTTATATTATGTGATTACTTCTCTGGCTCACTGTATTTTCATTGCTCACCCCACCAAATATCAATGTCCTAATCTCCAGAAATGGTGAATATACTGTTTCCCATGGGCGGGAAACAAACATTGCAGATGGGATTAATTAAGGAGCTTGATAATCCTGGATTATACAAGTGGGCCCTATGTAATCACAAGTCTCCTTGAAATATGAAAGAAATATGAAAGTCAGATAAGGAAATGTGATGACAAGCAGAAGTGGGGGTGGACAGAGAGAAAGATACTGTACTGCTGGCTTTGAAGGCGGAGAATGAGGCAATGAAACCAAGGAATGCAGACAAGGTCAAGAGGCAAAAAAAAAAAAAAAAAAAGAAGGAAAGAAGAAGATAATAGATTCTTTCCTAGAACTTTGACAATGAGACATGCCTATGAATTAAACATGTACCATTTTAGGCCTCTAACCTCCAGAACTATAATATAAATTTTTGTTGTTCGAAGGCACACTAGTTTGTGGTAACTATTTAAAACCACAATAGAAAACTAATACACTGGAACACTTACCTGGGACAATATGAGACAAAACATTTTCCAAAAGGTAAAAATTACATTCATGGACAAAGTGATGTGTTTAATACAATGACGCTACTAGGCTTAAGATGGGATTTTATTTTGTATCATTTATTTGAGATATGTGAGAATTTACTTAATGAATAATAGGTACTTGGGTTTTTCTGTTCTCTCTTCCTTTAGCTGAATGTTCAAGTTTTGCCTTTTTCATCGTTCTTTTCCTTCCTGACTGGAGCATAGATTCTGTGGTTGCAGCTGAAGCAGCCACTCTGAGAGATGGTAGTAACTTAAGAACAGGCGCTGCATGCTCTGAATAATGCAATGAGGAGATGAAAAGGGAATGGGTTAGCAATGCCACTGTGCTATTACTTCATTGCCTGAGGTGACCAGTCTCTAGAGTGCAGTTCTGTGAAGTAAACAAGCAAACTACTGTATTATTAATTAAATCTCTCTATTTCTTAATAGCTGGATTCAGGTATCACACCAATTATAAAATCTATCAAACATTTTTCTAATTACTGTTTTAGGCTATTTTCCCTGCTAAAATATGTATATAATTTAGCCTATGTGTGCTCTTAATCTTTTTTAAAATTGCTGTCTCTTAGAACCCAACTCCATGTCTAGATCACGAATTCCACATTAGTGCTGTTCTTTGAGTGACCTGACTTCTTTAAATTTTAGTTTCCCCCAACATAAATAATAGTTTAATAAAATATACTTGATGATTTATAAAACTAAATAAGATATATATGTGTGCGTTTGTGTGTGTGTGAGTGCGTGTGTGATTTGAAAAGTGAAAAGAAGTATCACAATGTATACAATACTAGAGGGGAAGAAAACAAATAAATCGAGCAATTATTGCCACTAGGTGCAAGGTGCTTTGGTCTCATCATCCAATTTAATTTTGTATAGATTTCATAAGTCTGTATTAAAGGTAATGATATAATTCTTCACTAACTTTCTAATGAAGAAAGTAGACTCAAGAAGGGTCAGTGACTTTCCAGAAGCATAGATTTGAACCAAACACTGAACCCATCGTTTGTATGCATTTCTTGATATCGCTTTGAGTACAACCAAATAGTATTTACTATGTAGTATATAATTCTCAGTTTTAATTTAACCAAATGACTGTTTCATACTTCTGTTTAATACTATTTATATTTAATATTTATCTTTGTTTTATAAAAATTTATTCTTAAAATTTGAACAAAATTCCTGGTATTGGAAGATTATTTTTCACCTGAAAGATGATTTCAGAGTTTTTCTTAAATAATAATTTATTCTCTAATTGCCTTTTAGTCTCAAAGTCTATGGAAATCTGTGCTTTTCAAAATTACAATAATGAAAGTTTAATGGAATCCAAAAATATTGTTATTTTGACTATTCTGTGCATATAAATTTACCTAACATAACAGAATTAGAATGAGCAATTCATCTCCTTCGTTTGTCACATCGGGAGCCACTATGGCTAATCTTATTATCTGTGTAGCCAGACAACTGGCATCTCAAAAATTGCTCAGTTACTTCTGTTAAAGTCAGTGGAACTTATACTGTGTATCCCTGGACACCATTTTGACAGTTTGGAAGATGGAGATAATGTATCATAAACAACCTACCAGAAACTCTATACCGCCCTCCAAAAAATGGCATAATAGGATTGCAATGTATTCTGTTCCTTTTCTTATCAGCTTTCTGCATACAGTTGATTTAAAAACCTTATAAAAGAGTCAGAAGATTATTTATAGTTTTCTTTACTAGAAATGAACACATTTTGGGCCCAGGTAGGTTAAAATATGGAATATGTTAAAATGCTTTGTTATTCAATCCGGGACTTTAAAAAAAATGCAATGTAGTAGGACATTCTGACTTAACAAGATGACCATTTTCAGGGAAATAAAAGCTGACATTGATAATAAAATATTTAAATTAATGGTTGGTAATGTATGATTTTGATACATCTCTAGTTTGAGAAAGATACAGGGACCAGCACAAATAATGCCCCTTTTTTATTACAAAATCTTTTATGACAAAATCATAAGCATGTAATTCTGTAACATAACAATATCACACTCAAGCACACCATATGACATTTTAGATGAAATGTTCAAATTAAAACTATAAATTATTACACCCATATTATTACCCTACCAACCATATTCAAGCAGGCGTTACTTCTGCTGTGTTTCGAGTTTGTATTATCTTTTCAGAAACAATTAAGTTTGTGGTTATAATCAATATATAGAGAACAATTTTGCAAAATGAGCTATTTTAACTATTTTAGCATTCATTATATTCTTTATGAAAATTTTAATTTTGAACATATGTGAAAAAACAGATATTATAATATTCTGTGTTTTTCAAAATTACAATCATAATGAAAGTTTAATGTGAATCCAAAAATATTGTAATTTTGACTATTGCAGTTGGAGTCTGAAATATTTAAAATCGTTAGACCATTTTCTATAGTCTATAATTTCTGGTTTTTCTTATATATGTTTCTAAACTGCCCCTAGAAAGAAGTGATCTGTTTAACTCAAGTTTATTCTAAATAAATCTACTATTATAATTAGTTACTGTAATTTATCTTCTTGTAAAGTGAATTATAATAAAAATACCAAAGGGTATACTGAAGAGAACAAATAAACCAATTATTTTATCATGAACTCATCAATTATTAGGTAATTACATAAATTATTTGGTCTAGTGTTTCTTGTAAAATAAACCTTTTTAAAAAATATGTATTATTATTTCAGACCAGATATGCAAAGTATTATGAAATTTACATAATACTTTGTGCACACATTTAAAAATGTCAGATTGAAAGTACCTAGGAGAATATGTTTTTCAACAGTGCCCTTAAAAGGGGAGAGGCAAAGGGAGGATTGAATGAGGGGAGAGTGGTCAGGGCAGGGGAGGACAAGCAATAGGGGAAAATGGAGACAACTGTAATTGAACAACAATAAAAAATAAAAAGAGAAAAAATGAATTATATATGTTTAAGAAAAGAAACTATAGGAGCTAAACTCATTTGTCTAAATGAAAACTAGTATTAAAATGAATTTAATTCAAATATCTCATTTTCAAAATGAGTTAAGTGAAAAAAATGAGGAAAAAAGAATTGCTCTTGGCTACCCTTTATTAGACAAAATGCAGAAATAATAGTGAAAAAAGAGGTGTACTTTACTATATAACAGCAATGTGCTGCTTTAGCGTGTGGCTGTCTCATGTTCCAGCTACTATAAGCCCACACATGCCTGTTTCCTGTCCTGTGCGTGTTCGGCGGAGAGTGAAACACGCAGGAGGCTTTGCAGCACTGAAGCCTGGGGAGAGAAGGAGAGTGCCGCCTCCAAGGAGGACACTCCTGTTACCAGGTTTCTAGGGTTTTTATTGGGGCTGTTTACTAAGGGTGCATAGAATTACTAACAATTGCATCTGTTCCTGGGGTACGGGAGGAGAGGGGTGAGAGAACAGTAAGGTAATATTTACCAGGACAACCAAGAGGGAGGGACACTGGTTCCCCTTCCAAGGCCGTGTTCGTGCCAAGTTCCACGTTCGGAACTCTGCTCTTGGTGTCACAGGTGCACATACCAAAGGACCTGAACTTCCACACAGACAACTGAGAAAGGAGGCACTTCTTTAACCATTATCGAAGTGAGAATTCTCACTTCACATCAATCACCCTTCCCCAAGAGACAACAGACTTCCCAAAGAACCTTAGAATGATGTCCTCAGTTTTTCCTTACACCTTTGGTTCCATATTAACAGTACGTGAAGGAGAGGCCTGTTGTCCCACAGCTTAATCTACAGTGTTGGTAAATAAAAAAAAAGGGAGAATAACAGGACTTTCTATAAAGCCATGTTCTGTAATATACTACCATTTTAATGCTACAAATAAAGTAATCAAAATAACTCCTTGTACACAGAAGCAGACCCATGCACATGTTTACGAGGTGGGACAAAAGTAGGTTTATAGTTGTGAATACACAAAGCACAGTTTATTCTTGTATTATTATTTATTAATTAATGTATTATTTTCCATATGAACAACTGTAAACTCACTTTGTCCCATCCTATATATATTACAGAAGTGAAAATCATAAAAATTGGGGAAGAATAGACATTGTAATAAATCATAGTGGGAGTGAGTACATTAACAAATGAAAATAGATCCTCATCTCAGCTGATAAAATAGACCATTCCACGTGAATCAAGTAGCTCACTGTAAAAGGTAAAACCATAGGGTGTTAAAGATATATCATAAGATACTATCTTATGAAATCATGATAATGAAAGAGGCTTTTAATACCAATCTTAAAAGCATACTAATTTTTTAAAATTTTATTTTAATTTTTGATTTTAGACAGAAGGGAAGGGAGGGAGAAAGAGAAGGAGAGAAGCAGTGATGTGAAACAGGTGTGAGAGGGAAATGTCAATTAGGTTGCCTTTCATACATGCCCCACAGGTACAAAACTGAAACCTAGGCATGCGCCCTGACCGGAATTTGAAACGGTGCCATTTTGGTTTGTGGGATGATGCCCAACAAACTGAGCCACACTGGACAGGGTGGAATACTAATCTTTAATACTAATAAACATCACATTAAAATCAAGAATTCAGATAATCATGAAATGTCAAAAATTTAATAGAAATGAGACAGTGTTGTGAAAAAGCCGAAATGTGGAAGTGAAAAAGCCACAGTGTTTAAGATGGTATTTTCAACATGTATATTTGAACACATATAACTAACACATGATATGCATCCAGACTATAAACAGAACTGTATACAAATCAATTTAAAACACTCTATTAATGGTGGCCATTCTAACAGGTGTGAGGTGAGATCTCACTGTGGTTTTGATATTATCTCTCTGATGGCTAATGATATTGAACATCTTTTCATATGTATATGAGCCATCTGTATGTCCTCCTTAGAGAAGTGTCTGTTCAGAACCCTTGCCCATTTTTTGATTAGATTGTTTGTTTTCCTAGTGTTGAGTTGTATGAGTTCTTTATATATTTTGGAGATCAAACTCTTGTCCAATGTATCATTGTCAAATATGTTCTCCTATACGGTCAGTTCCCTTTTCATTTTTATGATGATTTCTTTAGCTGTGCAGAAGACTTTTAGTTTGATGCAGCCCCATTTGTTTAATTTTTCCTTTATTTCCCTTGTCCTAGGAGATATATTGGCAAAAATATTGCTACATGGGATATGTGAAATTTTCCTGCCTATGTTTTTCTCTAGGACTTTTATGGTATCATGACTTAAGACTTTTATCCATTTTGAGTTTATTCTGGTATGTGGTTTAAGTTAGTGGTTTAGTGTCATTTTTTTGCATGTCCATTCCAGATCTCCCAACACACTTATAGAAAAGGCTATCTTTACCCCCTAGTATTCTCATGCCCCCTTTGTCAAATATTAATTGACTATAGTAACTTGGGTTTATTTCTGGATTCTCTGTTCTGTTCCATTGACCTGTGTGTCAGTTTTTATACCACTACCAGACTGTTTTGATTACAGCAGCCTTTTAGTATTGTGATCCCTCCTACTTTGTTTTTCTTTCACAGAATTGCTGAGGATATTCGGGACATTATTTGGTTCCACACACATTTTTGAAATATTTGTTCTAAATATTTGAGGTATGCCATAGGTATTTTAATAAGAATTGCATTGAACCTATAGATTGCTTTGGGTAGTATGGACATTTTAATGATGTTAATTTTTCCATTTATATGCTTCCATTTATTTGTATCTTCCTAAATTTCTTTCTTCAGTGTTCTACAATTTTCCAAGTACAAGTCTTTTACTTTCTTGGTTAAATTTATTCCTAGACATTTTATTTTTCTTGTTGCCATAGTAAATGGTATTCCCCCCCACCCGATTTCTCTTTCCGATATTTCATTGTTGGTGTACAAAACTGCCATTGATTTCTGAATATTAGCTTTGTATCCTGATATTTTGCCAAATTTATTATGTAGAGTAGTTTTTTGGTGGAGTGTATACAATTTTCTATGTACACTATCATGTCATCTGCAAATAATGACAGTTTCACTTCCCCCTTTCCAATTTGGATGTCATTTCTTTTTCTCATCTTATAGTTGTGGCTAGGACTTCCAGTACTATGTTGAATAAGAGTAGCGAAAGTGGACGCTCTTGTCTTGTCCCTGATCTTAAAGGGAAAGCTTTTAGTTTTTGCCCATTGAGTATAATGTTGGCTCTAGGTCTCTCATATATGGCTTTTATTATGTTGAGATATGCTCCTTCTTTTCCCACTTCACTGAGTGTATTTATCATGAAGGGGTGCTGGATTTTATCAAATACTTTTTCAGCATCTATTAAATGATCTATGATTTTTGTCCTTCATTTTGTTTATGTGGTACATTACGTTTATTGATTTGCAAATATTGTGCCATCATTAGATCTTTGGGATGAATCCCACTTGATCATGGCTTATGATCCTTTTAATGTATTTCTGAATCCAGATTGCCAATATTTTGTTGAGGATTTTAGCCTCTATGTTCATCAGAGATATTGTTCTGTAGTTTTCTTTCTTTGTTGTGTTTTTACCTGGTTTTGGAATTAGGATGATACATCATTAATAAATCAACAAACAACAAATGCAGTTGAGGATGCAGAGAAAAAGGAACACTAGTGGGAATGTAGGTTGATATAGCCACTGTGGAAAATGTTTTGGAATTTCCTTAAAAAATGAAAAATGGAACTTCCTTTTGACCTAGCTATTCTGCTGCTGGGAATGTAATCTAAGAATGTGGAATCACCAAATCAAAAGGAATTATGAACATCTATGTTTATAGCAGTGCTATTTATAATAGCCAAGTGCTAGAAGGAACCTAAGTGCCCATCGGTAAATGAGAGGATCAAAAAACTGTGGTACACTTACACAATGGGATACTACATAATAGAAAGAAAGAAGAAACTCCTACCTTTTGTGTTAGCATGGATGGAACTGGAGACTATTATGGTAAGTGAAATAAGACAGTCAGTGAAGACAAATACAGTATGATCTCATCTATAAGAGGAATCTAATGAGCAAAATAAACTAATGAGCAAAATGGAACCACAGGCATGGAAACATGGAGCAGATTGACAGTGACCAGAGGGGTGGGGGAGGGGGATAATGGTGGAAAGAAGGGGAAGGGTCTAGACAAAACATGTATGAATGAACCATGGACATGGACAATAGCATGGGAATTAATTGTGGGAGCGGGGTGGGAGGGGGTGGGATGGGCAGAGGAGGGTAAAGGGGGAGAAACTGTAACAAATGTAATAGACTAATAATAATTTTTTAAAACTTATTTAAAAATAAAAAAATAAAAATAAATGAAATAAATTCTGAAATAATGGGCAAGTGACTTGAAAATATTATAAAAAGAGTAAATTTAAATTTCAATGGTAATTTCAAAAAAGATTATTGCCATTATATTCCATGAAATGAAATGAGTATCAAAATGCAAAATGTGTAGATACATTGTATATTTTCAAAAATTAAAAATATCTGATAATTTCAGTGTGCACATATAGACCAAATACAACCTTCACATTCTGCTGTTAATTAATTTCATTGGATACAATGAAACATTAGGTAACTAAACATATCCAAAACCTATGACTGACTCTTAAGTAAATATCATGAAGAAACTCAAGTATTTGTACGGGTAAGTTATGTGTTCCAAAATGTTCATAACAACCCTTGATTATGTTTCCAAACTATTAAAAAAATGTGTTTACCAACATCAAAATGAATTAAAAATAAAATATAGTCTCTACATACAGTAGGTATATTTAACAACGAAAAATGATCAAATCCCAGCTACAGGGTACAACCATGAAAAATAACACAAAATAAAACTGAGGAAAAGACACAACACACACAAAAAAAACATAGTACAAAATTCAGATACAGGCTGAGCTAAACTATATTATTTATAGATATGCCCATAAGCATATTTGGTAAAATTATGATTGAGAGAAAGAAATGATTATTATGAAAAATAGAAAAAAATGATTATTTCTATTAATCTATCTTTTTAAATTTTTTTATTTCATTCTACCTAATTTGGCTTCTTTCCATTTTTTTTTCTTTTCATATTATCTCCTCATATTCACTACAACTTCCATCAATAAAGCATCACAATTGCAATTAAAGCATGTACACCATCAGCCCATTGCCACTTCCTTTTTAGCAAAAAGACTTTGTTGGATGAAAGTTGTATTGAATGGGCTTGATACTGAGTAAGGTCTCTTACTTGTGTGAGTCTGATTTGATTTACTATTTTCTCTTTCAAATTAACGAAACTCTACTTTGGTGCTTTCTGTTTACAGGATAAAGTCAAAGCATTTTCCAGATAAAAGTTGCACACCATGAACCACAGACGACATTTATTTGCTCCAGGAAAAAGCCCGTCTGGAAAAATAGCAGGGTAAGGAGCCATCAACCTAGTATGTGTACAATAGTTCACTACTAATTCTAGGAAATAACCACATTCAATATTACCCAAATTGGAGAGGTCATTGTAGGTGTGATAAGAATCACTTTTCGTGGATCTTTAGTCTTGTATGTTGTCACTAATTTTTGAAAATATCCCTGTTTTACATTATTAATGTTAGTTGTGTATTTTAAACAGGATAAATTGCATCAGATCATTCATTTTTCTCTTTCTTTTTATAGTAGATTTTAGCCTATAGACTATGGCACTAATATGGGAACTATGTCCATTATAGTTACAACTATAGACCAAATATCTGAAGAATTACCTTTGTGATTGATGCAGGGACCCACTATTCTGCCATTTATATCTAAAAGCAGCATCTTTTTCAACTCTAGGAATATTTCTTTTATTACATTGTTATTTCTCTCTTCTAAAATTTCTTCTTTCCATGATGGAAAATTATTTAAATACCTTCTGGAACTTCCATATTACATGCACATTATCCTTTGTCTGTCATTCTTTTCCTCACTTTGTTGTTTTATTCCTCATCCTATTAAAAATACAACCTTCCACAAATTCTAGCAAGTAATTTACTTTTCACATTTTGCTTATAAGGGCAATTCTAAGGTTAATAATGTTCATTTTTTAATTTATCCTTTTTAATTTAAAAAATCAATATTATATATTAATTTTACAAAATTTCTAGTATTTTTTTTAAGTTTGATGTCCAGTTTACTACCTCTCTGCATGCTTATTACACTCATTAAAGTCTTACTTTGCTTGCCTTATTTACTATCCCATTGGAATTTATTTTTCTACTGACTTGAATATGTCTTTATTGGCATACTGGTGTATGTTAAATGTTAATATTTAGATTTCTGCTACTGTTTATATTTGGTAATTCTTGTTTGCCTGCCAAGGGGTAGAGGTTATGTTTAGGTCACTCCTGCCTCGGACAACATTCATGTGGAGAAATATAGGCAGCACGTGCTTGTTTCTTGGTTTATGAGTGTCATAGCTGCTCACCAATTTTGAAGGTTAACACTACGGAGAGTGCTCTCTTGACTCTGCAAAATTGAGTCATTGTTTTATTTTGGAAGCAAATGTTTCTGCTGTTCAAACAAAACAGAGAAGATAAAGGTACCATGGTTTTGCAAGTAAATTTAATCAATTAATCCCCTAGATGGTTGTTCCCAGGCAACATTGTATTTTGCATCTCTATCAAACCTTTATCTGGAACTGTCATAGCACCAGGGTCAAAATTCTCAGAATGGGTCTTTCTTGGCTTATCTTCTGAACTTATATTTATAAATTTGTTTTCCTGTGGATATGATCCTATCAGGTTCCTATATTTTCTAGGGAATCTTCATAACTTTATTCCTATTGATTGCAGCCACCTGAAAAATGAACTATTGGTGTGCATGTATGTGTGTGTGTGTGTGTGTGCACATACTTGTATGCATACTCACATAATGGTGTATTGAAAAATTAATTGACCTTGACCCTCACTTCTGGAACGTAATTTCTAATCTCTTAAAATTTCATGCCTGATTGAAATACTTTTGCTTGCTTGAGATTTGGGTCGCAGTCAATAGTGTTGCAATGTGATTTAGCATAGATACTGGGCACTTCAGATAGAGTAGGTGGGAGCTGGCCACACCAGATAGTAATCATGTGATTTAGCATGAAGTTTTGGGTCACAGGGTACTATTTGACTGTTTTGAAGAACTGGAGGTTGAGATTAGGCGCTAAGGAGATCAGAAGACTTCCTAATGGTAGAGCTTACATGATGGAGACACAGTAAATCTCTGATTGCTGGGTCCTGTGTGAACTTCCTTGGTTGGCAATACTTCATGCATATTGTCACACAATGTTGCAGGATCCCTGGTTTCAAAACATATGTGTGGGTGTTCTGAGAAGAGTCACACACACACACATTTAAAAGAGCTAACATGATTTGCTGAGGAAGTATGTATAAGGCACAGAGAAGGACCAATTATAGCACAGTGTTTTGCAATGAACAATTGAAAAGAATGAATATGCCATTTATATAGCTGGAAGATTGGGGGAAGAAATGTAATTTTTTTTTGTTATGATATACATGAATGCCTATTAGGCTTTCTAGGGAAGTTGTTGAGAAGGCAGTTGAATATATCAGTTTTGAGTTTAAGCCCAAGTTTCTACAATTGATTTTAAGTTTCCATGAAATAAAAGACCTTTAAGCTATGAGAATAAATGAGTTCACCAAATAATAAAAGGAGATTAGAAATAGTTTAAAGTCTAGATCATAGGAACCAGCAAAGGGACCTGATAAGTGACCAGTGAGAATTAGGGCAATATCCAGTAGAGTGTGGTATTCTGGGAGCCAAGTGATAGTACTTTAAGAGAAAAAAAAACAACCATGATCAATAGTTTCTAATGATGCTGATATATCAAATAAGACAAAGTCTAAGAGGCCTGACCTGGTGGCTCAGTTGGTTGGAGTGTCATCCCATACATCCAAATGCTGTGAGTTTGATTCTCAGACAGTGTACACACTTGGGTTGTGGGTTTGATCCCCAGTAAGGGTGTGTACATGTACAGGAGGTAACTGCTCAATGCTTCTCTCTCACGTTGATGTTTCTCTCTCTCTCTCTTTTCCCTCCCCTCTGTCTCACTCTCTCCCTTCTTCTCTCTAAAAGTCAATGAAAAGATATTCTAAGAGAATTTTGAAAAAAGATGAAATGTAAGAATAATTGGATTTAGCAGAATGAAGGTTATAGTTGAAATTCACAAGTGAAGTTTTATCAGGGTTTTAGAGATAAAATTTTGATTAATGAAAATATCTAGAGAATATTATAAGATAAATTTTAATGAATATAGATAAATATAGATAAATTTTTGTGAATATAGATAAATCTTTTAAAGAGTTACTTTAAATAGAGGAGAGAAATGAGCGATAGCTAAAGGTGGATGTGTAGGGTCAGTAGAACTTCTATTATAAATAAAGGGAGAAATAAAAAAAATGAATCCACCAGGAAATACAGGAGAGAGCTAGGAGAATTATGAAAGCAACAAATTAAGGCTACATCAGGGAATTGGATTGTGCATATAACAGCATTGGACAATTTTAGGAGCTGACACTTCATAGAAATATAATAGAAGGCAAATTACATAGTTAGTCTGGTATGTGTGTGACTATGGGTTTTATCAGTAGAAACTGATGAAACATTTCTTATGTAGGAAGCAAATTTAGATAAGAGTAAGGGTAAAGAAAATTTGGAAAGAGGAGTTAAAAAACAGACATGTGGAAAGAGGGAAAATAAATAGAATAGAAAATTATAGCACAAACATTAATAACATTGAGTCCAATTGAAAGGTATAAACATGAATGCCTGTTTACCTATAAGCATGTTCAACTACTTGGGTACAGTCTAGAGGAGGTAGAGAGATAATCAGTATTGATGAATTGATACATAAACAGTCCAGAACTAAGGGGATAGGCATCATTTGAAGGTGTATAAAGGGGAATGTTTACGGAAAATAAGAACATAAAAATTGATACAGTGAAATGTAGTTAATGAATGGCTTGTAGGTTCTGGTAAATTTGAAGAATTACTGAAAACAGATTATGAGGAGTGCATATGAATGTAAAAGATGAGAGAAAATGTATGGCCTGAAATATAGATTATGGAGGGTAAATTATTGGTTGTTGTAAAACCCAGGGAATGACCTTGAGAATCAGTGACCAAAGTAGGAAAAGCACTGATAGTCTAATAGTAGGAACTAATAGTAAGACTATTAGAGGAAAAGAAATTCTTATCTCTATATTTATTGTATTATTTTGTCAATTTTTCCATAGACTTTAAAAAAAATTAAGTCCTCACTTGAGGATATGTCCATAACCTAGGTATGTGCTTTGGCCGGGAATTGAAACTACAACCTTTTGGTGTATAGGATGATTCTTCAACCAACCGAGCCACTGGCCAGGGCTCCGTAGGCCTTTTTAGTAGTGGTTTACTGGTTCAAATGGTATGTATATTTTCAAAGTTTTCGATACATATTTTGAAACATTGTGGCAATTTATATTTTTAAATTCACCTGTTAATATACTTAGTTACCCACATTATAGTTAACTTTAGGTTTTACTATATTTTAATCATTTCCTATATTTAAGAATTTATAGTATTTCAGTAATTTAATAGACATTTCTTCTATATTCAGTGATAAGGTGTTATATTTCTGTTGTTCATTTGTATATCTTTGTTTGCTACTTTCTAATGAAATGCAAGAATTTCATGACACAAATTCTGTTTTGAGTAAGGTGTTTGAAACTCTTCTTGAATAACCACCTATCCAAAGAGATCACTGAGCTACAAATATTCCACTCAATATCATATTGTTTAGCTACTATATACAAGGAAAGAAATAACTTCTGAATTTTGCAAAAAATGAATAATTTACCCTGATACACATAGGGAAATTTATAATAATAATAGTTAAAATACTGTGGGACAGCAGTGGAATTCTAAAAAGAGAGAGTGATATTCTCAAGGTCCATCTGTGTGGTCGCAAGTGGTAGTATTTCATCTTTTCTTATGGTTGAGTAGTGTTCTATTGTATACATGTAAGTACCACAACCTATTTTGTTTCAATCATCTATTAAAAGACATTTTGGTTGTTTTCATGCTAAGCAAAATAAATCAGACCAACGAAGCTAAGAACCATATGATTTCACTCATATGTGGGATATAAAACTAAAAGAAACAACTGAACAAACAAGATATGTAAACAAAAACCTCATGGACATGTAGAACAGAACAGTGGTTACCAGAGGGAATGGGGCAGGAGGTAGTAAAGGGTAAGAGAGGTCATATATATGGTGACAGAAGATGATTTGTCTTTAAGTGGTGGGCACACAATGCAATGTGAAGATTATGTATTATGGAAATATATGCTTGAAATCTATATATTCTTATTAACCAATGTCACCACGTTGGTTAATACATTTAATAAAAATAGGGAATGAGGTATAAATTTTAACTTGTTTGGGTAAGCTTATGGCTGTAAACACAATTAAGGCAAATTCTCCATTATCAAGGTTAGGGGAAGTTTGTACTAGGATATTTTTTGTTGTCTTTTTAATCTTATGGTTTTTAGCATAAAGCTTTAAGATTAGAGTATATGATTATCACTTAGGCACTAATATTTTGAGTAAGTTAATTGCTTACAGTTGACCTTTGACAGCATCATCGAAGACGATTTAGAAAAATGCAGATCCTGAAACCTCCCAAGATTCTCCGTAGTTCCAATCTGCATTTTAACAAGCTCCCCAGGTGATGCTGCTACTCACAAAAGTTAAAGTATAAATGGTAAAAACATTCTCTGACATATTTGCAAACTTAATTATGTTAGAGATTGTGAGAATATGGCAAACAATCTTTTATTTCTGTGAGCCATGTTGTCAACATGAACACAGATATTCATTGAGATGGAAAGTTAAAACTAAAAGTCTCTGTAAACCACATATACATCACATGTTAGTAACTCTCCATTAACATGAAACAAATGTGCCAGATGGTAAATGCCCTACTTACAAAACTTGGAGAATTGACTGATCCCCAAGCAGAGATCCCTGGAAAGTAATTTGTGTCACTCAAGGCAACAAAACATATTGATAAATTGTGCACAGTGTTCATGAAAATGATTGGATTCCAACTGAGGTGCTTGAACATGTGGCATTATGCAGCAGACAGCATGTTGATTAAATAAAATGTCTCTCTCCAAAGTCCTATATCAGAGAGCCAAAATAAAAGTAGTTATATAATGGCTTTCTAAGATTAGTAAGTATTAAGCTTAAATTTTGGATATGTATCATGATTACAAACATTATATTAATATAATATATAATTTATATATATGAATTATTTTTAGCTACTATAAATGACTACAGTGATTGAGGGAACATTTGTGCTCAAAATCTCCTTATACTTTTAGACATTTCTCTGCAGGAATATAACTTTTCTTACAAAGTTTATTAGGTCTTCTGGTGGCTCAGTTATCACCATTTAAATTATTTTAATTCTGAATGGTGAGTGTGCACTGCCTTTTAAAAAATTAATTCCAAATTGTAAATGTGGATATTTTAAAGATATGTAACAATATTACCAGTAAAATGTGATACTAAACCAGAAATAATATTTAATAAGCATTTTCCTAGACATTTAGCATAGATTTGTCTCTCATTTCTCATATACTTTTGAACCAACTGATTTAGGAGTTAATCTTCAAATAAGATTATAAAAAACTGAGCAGGAGAAGACTTAAATAATTCAAACCCACGTTGGTCTGAGTGACTCCAAACCAAAACTTTATATTTTATACTAAAATGTCATATATTGTTAATAAAATTCCTTCTATATGCAATTTATACAATAGAGATAGTTATAGACTTACTATTTCCTGACATTAAACTTAATACTGTTTGATAGAAATTTGGTAAATGCAGAGCCATTCACACACTACTCTTCACAGATCATCGATTATGAATCTTGGTGTGTGTATGAGCACATGTGTAGGTATTTTTTCTGTTTACCTATGTATCCATCTATATACCTATGTCTATACTGTGTAACTATTATCTATCTGTCTGTCTGTCTATCTCATCCTCACTGCGTGGTTATGTTTCTCTTTGTGTTGTTTTTATTTTTAAGCATCCTCCTTTCTTTTAGAAATAATCCTGGTTCTTTGAGGACCTGCACATTCTTCATTTAAAGATGTTTTCATGAGCGCTGTAAGTTCTCATTTGGTTGATTGGTTCAAGGATAGGCAACTGAACCTTTCCAACAATCTTTCAGATTGAATTCAGAAGAAAACTTCTTTATGCTGTTGATTTAGAAATTATAAAATATGACACTTAGGAAATGTCAGTGAATATTGACAATGAATGTTTGTCCCATGACATGGAGAAAGGTAGGATGTAATGGAAGAATAAAGAAATCAGGTAAAATTGGATTTGACTAATTCTAAAATATGCAATATTGAAAAAGTTTGCATTTTGCTCTGGATTTAATGTTGTAAAATTAATATTTAAATGTCATAATTCAAAACTTTTGATATGGGAAATAATGTAAATTAATAAAAATAATAAATACATATTACTTTAAAATTATAATAAATTCCTACAAATGTGACTAGAAAATCAGCAATTGACAGATGCTACCTAAAAAATGTCAACCATCTCAAATATCTCATTTCGATAGAGAGGGAAAAAGAAAGAAAGCAGCCTTTCTTAACACATTATTGTGCTGATAGCAGAGATTTTCCTACACCATATATCAGAAGTGACAGAAAAGCAGAGCACACCTATTGCCAGAGAGGGTCGTTACTCTTCACCTTAAAATCTTTCAAATGGTTTTACTGATCAGATTCAACTCAGTGGTATATAACAAGGAAAAAAATTAACGATGAAATCTCTGCTTTCATTATTGTTTTGTACTATAGAATTCCCTTTCCTCTAATTTAATCATATCCTAGGCAAATTGCATGCCTTCCTGGACCCTTTTATTTCATAAAATTTAAGTTCAGTTAGTATATTTTTAATTTTATATTTATTAATTGTACTAGTTTTATTAATACAAATTCTTATGGAATTTATTTCCACAAGAGGAAATACATGTACCAGTTTATTAGCTATCCTTCTAGATCTGTTGTACAGCAGACATTTATTTTGTCCATTTTTTCACACTAATACACTGTGCACTGATTTCTATTTGATTATATTTTTGGAAAAAAAACCTTTTAGAGTAAATTAAATAACTACTTTGTTATTCTAAATGACGATAATTGTTTTATTAATAAACACACCATTTTATTTCACTAGTCTTCTATTATTGGATATTTAGGTTTTAAAATATTTTACTATTAAAATAGTGCTGTAAGATGCAGTGATGAACCCTGCATATATAATGATATATTTATTTCAATAAATTAGTAGAATAATTTTTCAGAAGGAGAAATTTTACAATGTGTATTTTTATTTTGACAGATATTGCAAAGTTACCTTTCATAGAGATTACAGACATTTATAGTCCAATCAGAAATTACCAAACTTTATGGTTTCTTTATACTCTCATAAATCTATTATGTTATACAATTTCTTGACCTCTATTAGTATCATAGGTAAAATTGATACATCTATATGATTTTAAAGTTATTTTTCTTATCAGGAAATATTTTTATTTTGTATAATTATAGCTCATTGTCAATTATTTTCTGAAATCATCTATTCATATCTGTTATTTGATTTTTTATTGGTATTTCAGTGGCCAGGAGGAATTTGATATTAAAAAATTGGCACTATTTCTTGATATTAAGTTTAAACATTTAGAAATAATTTTTCTTTGGATTTTCATTTTAATTATATTATTTTATGCAAAAGCTTTTAATATATATTTTTATTTATAAATAATTTATTATATTATTTCAGAGGTTTTGTGTTCTACTTTAAAAAAGCTGGTAAATTTGAAGTTGTAAAAGACTTACTCCATGGTTTCTTTTAGTGTATTTATGATTTGCTTTTAAAAATTATACATGTGATTTATGTGGAATTTGCCTTTTTGTCAATTAGAGATAAATATTTTATTTAAAAAATCTTCTGGATTGTCATTTCTTCAAAAATTTAAAATTTCCTTATAGGTTTGAAATATTAATATTTAAATATATCAATATTATTTTTGTTTATTTCTAGACTTTCAATTATTATCCATTAAATATATTTACATGCCAGTATTACACTGTTAATATAGTGATGCTTTGCAGTATATTTTAATATAATATGAAGTAGGATAAATCATTGATTTTTTTTCAGAAATTCTCTCTTTGTGCTTTTTTTATATCTATATGAACTATAGATTCTTCTTTTTAGTTCCAAAACATTCTGCTTACATTTTTGTTTAGATTATCCTAAGATCATGCTTAATCTTAGGGAGATTTGCCTATTTGTTAAGTTTAATTTCCTATTTAAACATACTTTGATCTTTCATTTGTATGGTTTTTTTTTTTTAGGACTTTAAAAAACATTTTAATTGTTATTCCAATATAGACTTTTTGATATTACTTTCAATTATTTTTGCCCTAAGCAATAATATTTTTATTCATATTGTAAAATTCTTCCACTATATCTCCTAGAAGTTAGTTGTTTAAATATATAAACTTCATTTCTGCATGTTAATTAGATATCCTAGAAAATCTTGATTAAGTTCTTGATTCTTTGATGTTTTCCAGGTAGAAAATTATAATATGTGATACTTTTAACTTATCCTTTCAAAATTTTTCAGTTCCTTATACATTCTTTGATATTTTTCATGTTTACACTTTTTTTGTCCTTCTTAACACATTTACCATGCATTTTATTTTGTTCACTTCTCTCATTTTTATTCACCAGACTTCTAGTACTGCCATTTCTCCTTGGGCTCCTTAATTTTGCACATTATAGATAATAGACTGTTGTTAATAAACTCACATAGCCTATCCCAATACACATAAATATGTAACAATTCTTGAAATTTGTTTTTGTCTCCAGAACTGTCTAAATGCACCAAAAAATTGTTAAGAATAATTGTTTTGGCTTTCTGAAATTAGAATATTATGTAATATAGTTTATTCTGTGCATTAGTTTTATATCTCTTCAGTAATGGTTTACAACAAAGACAATGATTTAAAACACACAAATGTATTATCTTACAGTTTTATTGCCAGAAATTTAACATGGGTCTCACTGGGCTAAAACTGGTATGTCAGCAAGGCTGCATTCCTTTATGGTAATTTAAGAGAAAAATCCATTTCCCTGTCCTTTCCAGCTCCTAAGAAAAGCCTGGTCCTTGCACCTAGTGCCCTACATTTTAATCAGAGTGAGTGATGAATCCTTCTCATGTTGATCTCTGTCTATCTGTCTATCATCTATCTATCTATCTATCTATCTATCTATCTATCTATCTATCTATCTATCTACATATCTATCTATCTATCTATCTATCTATCTATCTATCTATCTATCTATCTATCTATCTATGTATCTCTCTGTTTCTATCTAACTCAACTGGGACACATTTCCATTTTTTAGACATTCATATGATTAGATGGAGCCCCAGTGGGTAATCAAGGATGATCTGCCCATATCAAAGCACTTAATCTCAGTAACATCAGCAAAATACATTTTGCCATGTTAAAGGGACATATTCATACTTTCAGGGATTAGGGTTTCGAATTCTTGTTGGTGTAGGGGGATAGAGAGTTTGGGATTCATTAATGTGGACCCCTTTGTCGCCGCAGACACAGAGTTCAATTTTGTGCTTCATTGATTCACATGCTGTCCATTAGCATTCTTAAGATGAGAGTCAATAGTACAAGATTTCTCTAAATATATAAAGTAAACAATAGAGCCAGCACACCATTAAATATATTTTATCCTCTTACTATGGCAAATTTATTTTCACAATGTCAGGGAAGACCAGGTTTGAAGTTCTAATTTTTAGGTACTTCCAGGTTTCAAAGTGCAATATGAAGCCTCAGAGAGAGCTAGGCGATCACTTGCCTCCAGCTATGACTCGCTCTGTTTGCTCATTCCTAACTACTTCCCAAAGTTCAGGTATGCACAGAAGGGAATCCCAACTCACACCTCCAAACTCTGGCTACTCCCCCTTACAGAGAACCACCTCTGTGTCACTCCTCAGAGCAGTAGTTCTTAACATGGATGGTTTTGCCACCCCAAGGGACATCTGGCAACGTCTGGAGACATTTTTGGTGGTTACAATTCCTGGGGAGGGAAATGCTACTGGTATCTAGTGGGTAAAAGTTACGGATGCTGCTAAATATTTAATGCACAGGAAAGTCTCACATAACAACAAATTATCTGGCCCAAATGTCACTGGTGCTGCAGTTTATAAACCCTTAGATATAAACCATCAGATGTAGAGGTTCTTACCCAGGTGGAGTGGTCTAACATTTGGTGTAGGTACCAAGGGAGGAATCTCAGAAAGGCCCTGAAAGTGGGCTCAAACATTTTTGACAGGGTGGTTTGGGTTCCCAGTTATGTAGAATGCATTCTTACTGGAAGCAGGATGCATAGGAGATCTGGGTGAGCACTTTGCTTTGCCCGCAGATCCCCTCCTTTAGGGTGTGGCATAGCTGTGTGAAGGCTAGATCAAAGTCCTCTATGACTATGCGCCTAGGGAAGGGAATCCTATAGTCCAGATTTAAGGGCGGTACTAACCACTTAAAATCCTAAACATACCTTCTTGAGATAAGAATACTGTTCAGACCACAGAGAAACGCTTTGCCCAATCACTTGTCTTATATCTTTGAAAAAATTACTACTTGAAAGGCTATTTGATTTGACAGCAGAGAATGAGTAGTCTGAATTGCTAATAACATGGAGATAAATATTATTTTAGAAGGTAGGGATCAGCAGAAGCGCTTAGGTAAGAGAAAAGACCAATTAATTATTTTGCCAAGTTGTTCCATTTAGATGCATATAAAATGAAAGATAATTCCCCAGTAGTGCTAAAAACTAATTTTTTTTTACCTCTTTTTGTGTTAGTATTTATATATCCAGAGATTCGTCTATTAGCTCAGTGCTGGTAGTGGTTGCATGTGGTGTCTGAGGAATAAATTGCAATATCTAATAATTTATATTACACTTACACATATAAACATATATATATATATGTGACTACATTGGCAACAAAGGTGGATAATATACAAGAGATTTGTAAATGTTTTTTTAAGAGTATTTAATGTTAAATTAAAAAGTAATAAATATATTAGAAGATAAATAAAATCCCTGTTTCGGTTAAATATTTTTGATTTGTAATTCTGATATTTATAATTATAATATGAATTTCTATTTTAAATTTGCAATGATTTTGAAAATTTTAGGGGAGAATTGACATTTTAAATATCATTAAAACTTATTTTATTTTATATATTTATATTCATTATACTGTAATCTATTGAATTACAAAGAATAATAATGTAAATATATTGCATTAGAATAAATATAAAATAAATATTAAAATAGTTGAATAAACAAATAGAAAAACTCTATAAATAGTGTTATTCTTCCATTTCATAAAAACTGGAGACAGAGAAAGTAAGAGACTTTTGTGTAGCATTATATAGATAATATTTTCAAAAGGGACATTCCATTTTATTTATTTAATGGATATTTATTTGCTAATTATTGTAATGAAAATTTGACAAAATCGTCTTATCAAATGCACAACTTAAAAAATCAGATTAAAGCATTGCAACTTCTAACTCTTTGTTTAATGATGACTTAGTTACTTATCCACATGGTGACAGTGCACATCAGTATTCTTTCTATTACATGCACAACTGAGGTGCAAATTATGCAACTTTTATTGCCCTGTAATGTGTGAACAGTTTTAGATGTATGAAACTGGTATTTTTAGACAAGAAAAATCACACTTTTTGTCCTGGGTAGCGTAACTCAGTTGGTTCGAGCATCCTTGCATAGATGAAAAGGTCAAAGGTTGCAGTGCATACAAGAAGGCAACCGACGTTTCTCTCTCGATCTCTCTGTCTCGCTTGTGCTCTCTCTCTCTCTCCTCTTCACCATTTTAAATGTAATGTGTGTTTATGTGTGTGCTTTCTTATTTTAATTTTTTGTTTTGTATTTTAGTAGTTTTGTTACTTTGATGAGGCATAATTTTCCTGTTCTTCACATTCTTAGTGCTTTTTAAAATTTTGCTTTGTTATCTCTGTACAATTTTGAAATAACTAAAAGCATTAAATCTTCAAATATTGTTTCTGTCTCAGTATCCCTTTGCTTTCCTTCTGGACTCTGTGTGTATATTTAATCTGATATCTTTGTGCCCTATCTCCCAATTCATTTAGTTTCTCTTTCGGTACATAGATTAGAATCTTCCATCAAGTAAACCACCATATGAATTCTAAACTTTATTTCTGTCTTTTTCAATTTTAGAATTTATATTTATAGCAGCCTCCCTTATCCATGCTTTCACTTTCTCTGGCTTCAGTTACCCATGGTCAACCATGGTCCAAAAATATTAAGTGGAAAATTTTATAAGTAAACAATTTATAAGTTTTAAATTGTATGCTATTCTGAGTAACAAGAAATCTCATGCACCCCTTTCTGTTTCACATGAATCACCCTTTTGTCCAGAGTATCCACACCGTATACTCTTTCTTCTGTTAGTCATTTGGTAGCCATCCCAGCTTCACAGTGCTTGTGTTCAAGTAACCCTTACTTTACTTAATAATGTACTTAAAGTGCAATAGTAGTTTAAACTTTGTCACAGGTATGCATTTATAGGAGGAAACAGCATAATATATGTGCGGTTCAGCACTATCCGTGGTTTCAGGCATCCACTCAAGGACTGGGATGCACCCACCTCCTGGGATAATGGAGATGGGGGCATGATTACTGCCCATCCTCTACATGGTTTTCCATTTTATCTTGAAATTCTCTACCTTGACTTCTCAACTCTAGAATAAATTAATTATATCTAATACAAGACTGTCAGAGCATACAAGATGTCTGTATCATCTGTGAACATGCATCTAATGTCTGTTTTGTCTCTAATTGAGCAATCATTTGATCTTTTTTCCTGGTGTATCAAGTAATAATTTACTACTTATAAGTAATTATATGAAAAAGTTATAGAGTGTTTATATGTGATTTTGAATGGCATTAACTTCTTCCAGTGGGAAATTTTCTTTTCCTTCAGGCAGAAAATTAGCATGAGTGAAAGATCATCTTATTTCTGTTACAGATTTAGCTGTTTTGACACTGAGTGTATTTTATCTCAGTGAGAGCTTGTCTCATTATGTTTTATCCCCACTCATGGGATGTGGAACTTTGTAGTTCTGTAATGAAAAAGTGTGGAGTTGACCGGTGCCTCCTCTTATTGGTACACTCTGAACCCCAGTATTGACCTCATTATCCCTGAACAATGACAGCTTAACTTAATTTCTCAAACTCCGAGTCACATTCAAGGCTCCACAAGGACAGAGTACACATTTTGAGACTCATCTTTCTTTGATTACCTTCTTTAGTGGATCTTGGTTCCTCGAGTTCGCACTTCCTTGATTATATTCTGATGTTTTTTAAGGTCTCCTTACATATTTGGCTGTGTTCTCCCAGTGGGTGGGCTCTATAACAGGTTATTCCACCAATATTGGAGGCACATATCTTCAGTGAATTCCGGACAAATATCAACTCTCTCTTCATTCAAGCTTGGCTGTAATGTTTAACCAGAGTGGGATAGATAGATAAATCTCTACTGTGACCTATTCTAATGATCAGCGTTTGTTGATTCTCTTTGTTTAAAATATACAATATTTTGATTAACACAGCAGGCTCTGTGTAAAACCACCTGGATTTATATCCTAGCTCCTGTATTTATTCACATGTAACTCTGACATATTGCGTATTTCTCTCTCTTATTTTCTTTACTAAAGGAAGTAATAATAATATTAATAGTAAAGTTTGTTTTGATGAGGACATATTCACTCCTTGTGTAAAACTCTTAGGAGATAGAGGTGCTTAATGATTTAGTTTCTAATTATTTAAAACCATATGAAACATCTCTAAATGTTTACATCTGCAAATGCTTCAACTTCCCTAGAGATATAGCCCTTAACAATTCATTGCTCAGAAAGATTGCCTCATTCAATAGTATCTGCAAAGTGTAGGTCTCATGTATAATTAATATGAAATGGTCATTCAATGGTGTGTTTAGAGATTCTCATGAAATAGCACACAAAATTTTGTGTGTATGCACAAATTTACATTAAATTTTTGTGGAAAAAGGTTATAGCAGTCATCAAATGTTTAATGTTGTTGGATGCACATAAACTGAAAGTGTTCCAGGCACAATTCACTGCGTCCTCTGTGAACTACAATAAAGGGAGAATTGCTTCAAACATGGTTGTTGTTGCTGTTGTTTCTATTGCTATGTGGAAGTAAAAATATCAGTTTAAATAAACTCTAAACATAACATTTTTTTCTCCATTGCCTGATACTAAGCTCCAATGTTGTGTTATACAGAAAATATCCCTCCACCTGCAGAAATCAGGAAATATTTCCATATAGTTTTCACCTGCCCGATCATGCGTGGGTTCTATTTGTAAATCACATTATTTCTGTCTGTCGTAACATCTTTCCTCTCCATCTAACTAAACTCTGCCTAGCTGTAAAGCCCTCTCTATAATGTGCCTCTATCTCTGAGATTTGGCCTACTTCAGGCATAATTAATTTGTGACTGTTTAAATTATGTGGACAAGGGCTATATCTTCTCCATCCTTGTTTTTCTCGAACATGGTATGCAGTGGGCATGCATAAAATGTTACTGGATTTGGTAAAATTTGTTCAGTATATGGAAAAATACATATAATCCTTGAAAATATAAGCCATTTCACAATAGCCAAGTGCCCCTTTATATGATAGATTTTGCTAGAAATGAGGTTTATTTTGGATATATAATATAATTGTTTTGATAACTTCTGCTTCATTATTCATGATTCAATATCTCATCGGCATTCACAAATTAGCACTGTTTTTCTAAAATTCTATACCAAGTTAAGCAGCAATCCATAATTCATATTGTTTATTTAATAAATATTTGTGGATTACATTTTAGGTGCTAGATACTTTGTAAACCCTGGGATTATGGCAATAAGCAAAAGAGACAAGCTACCTGTATTCATGATATTCCTGCAAGTGTGGTAGAGATGAGAAACAGACAAGTATTGCCTTAATCTCTAATGTATGACCACTTTCCTTTGTTATATAAGTATACTTTTTTTTTTTTTTTATCATTTGGATGCTCTCTTTCCTACCTAGACTACACTTTCTGTCTTCAGAATTTGTAGCACTTCCTACCTCCAATTTTGAACATAAATCTTTAAAAGAGTTGTCTTTATTTCCTTTCCTCCTAAATTATCTCTACTCTCTTTCCTTTTGTATTTTAAATGTTAACACTGTGGCTTAAGCCATCATTTCTCTCTTGGATTATTGTAGTAACCTTCAAATTTTTTTTATTTCTACCAATTTCACCTAAGAAGTATTTCAACAAAGTTGCCTGAATGATTCTGTTAAAATGGATATCAACCTATGTCTCTTCTCTGCTTAAAATGCTCCAGTAGCTTCTTATTTCACTCAGAGTAAATGCTGAGTTCCTCTAATGTCCTGAGAGGTTCCACGTGGTCTACTGCAATGTCCCTGACTTCACCACCTGTCTTCCTTTACTTCAACCCTGTGCTTCCCATCAGCATGTCAGATATGCTCCTGTCTCAGAGGCTTTGAACTATTTATTCAGTCTAATATAGTCTTTCCCAAGATGGTCCCTCATATCCTCCTTAAAGCTTTCTTTCCTTTTTTTTTTTTTTTTGAGGAAAATTTATCAAATGAAACCTAGTGAGGCATTGACTTTTGGCAAGAGCTCTTTGTATTTTATTGTTAAAGAGTGAAGATAAAATGAAATAGCAATATATAAATATGAATTTTATAGTTAAAATCAGTAATAGGACTCCAGTTTTATTGTGTCATTTATCTCCATGTAAGAGAAAACAGGTAGAGTTTAGTCATGTTGAAGGCCCTCCTTCTGATACAAGAATGTCTATCTCGGACATGAGATTTTTAAAATAAAAAAGATGATATTCTATGGAAGAAGGATATAGCTTTCATATTATTTCTACAGTTGCTTTTTTCTTTATTAAAATTTTATTTATTATTTTTTAATTACTGTTGACATTTAATTTTATTTCATATTAATGTTAGGTGTACAGCATAGTGGTTAGACATTTATATAATTTACAAAATATCCCCCTGATAAACCTCATACCCATCTAACACCATACATAGTTATTACAATATATTGACTATATTTCCTGTGCTCTACTTTACATCCCTGTGACTATATTGCAGCTACTAGTTTGTACTTTTTAATCCCTTTACTTTATTCACCTTCAGGGCATTTCTTAAATGTATCTTCATAGCGAGGCCTGTAATAACAACTATGATTAAAATTGTAGTACTTCTTAGACAATATCTTCAGCTCCTCTTGGAATTCTGTTAGTCACATCATCATTTTGGCTATTTCTCAAACACAGCATGGAAAGTTGTTAGGGAAAGATGTCCAATTTATACATTGTTATCAGGGAAAGGATCAAGGTTGTGTTGATACATAAATGGAGAAATGAGATGAGTGAATACACAGGTGTGGGGTGAGGGGAGAGCTCTAAGCATGGAAAAAAACCAAGGCAAAGCCTTCAGCCAGGAGAATCCTTAGTAGGTTACAGGAACTGCAATAGACCAGTGTGTCTGGAGCTGAGACATGGAGAGAAGAGGAGGAGGTAAGGCCAGAGAGGCAGAGAGGCCAGGTCAAATAGGCTTTCAAGTGGTAGGGATATGACTGGAATAACAGTAGAGGGTTTGAGCCAGAGGACTGACATAATCTGATTTATGCTTTTGAAGTATATTTTTAGCTAAAGGGAAGAAGTTTTCCAGGGTAGAAGAGGGAAACTAATGAGAAAGTTTAAAACCAGATGAGGCCTGTAGTATTGATGGTGTTAGAAAAAATTGGTCAGGTTACAGTTATAGTTTCAAGATGGAGCTGACGATATTCTTTAATTGATTGAATATGGGATTTAAGACAAAGTTGTTAATCACAGTTGATTGCAAAGTTTTGATCTGAGTAATTAGAAGGACAGAGAGACCATTATTTAAGGTTGGCAATAGATGAGCAAAAGAACACTTAGGGAAGAAATGAAATTTAATTGTTGGACATGTTGAGTTGGAAATATCTACTTAACATTCAAGTCTCAAGAAGAGTTTAGGATAGAGAAGGGTATTTATGACAGTGTAATTTCCATTTGATTCATTTCAAGTTTAAAAGAGCAAAAAAAGAAGAAGAAAAACAGTTGATTTACAAAAAAGTTGAGAAACCAATAGAAAGTATTGTCCTAATAGTCAAGCAAACTGTTTAAGAAGTGAGTTCTCAACTATCCCAAATGATAGTGATAATTCAAGTGACAAAAAGATCAAAATGTGGTCATTCGTTTTAGGAATATGGAGATTACTGGAGACCAAGTCAAAAGTCATTAACTGACTAAGAGAAAATACAACCTACAGAGTTTCAGAATGTCCTGTGTATACAGTGAAGTAGTAGCAGTTCTAGAAGAACAACTATCTCAGTCATGACCTCTGTCCACAGTGCTCCATCAACTGAAGACATACCTTAGAACCCCAAGGTGACCTTGCAGTTAAGGAATGTGAACATAATAATATTAAAATTTTGATACTTTAATTGAGAGTTACTTTCATAGGAAATAGGACTTTTTGAACCTATAATTTTATATGGGGTAATATCATGAGAACTGAAAATATTTTTAAGCCTGTAAGCGAAGGTCCAATATTTCAAAGGTCCAATCTTCTTAGGTTGTTTTACTATGTCAATCCACTAAAGAAAAATAATAAAGAAAAAACCCTAAGTGTCTGAATCCTGTAAGTACTTTACTTTGTTTTGGTATTGTTGAAATTTATTGGGCCTGTCAGAAGAAATCTTTTGATTCAGCTGTATTACTAGGTCTGAAATGTCATAAATGCTTTCCATCCTAAGGAATTTAGTCAGACCATAATTTATCTCATAAGCATGTCTCCTTGATTGTTTCAGGATATTAGTGGAAGATGGGTTAGATAGAGCATAGAACTACACAAATATCGAGAACACTTATTTCTGTTGACATTATTTTGTACCAGACTCTAATCTATGTTAAATTTCCATGTAAAGTTTTATAAAATTAAGCCAAACTTAAGCTATTATAGAAGGAGAATAATTTCAGCAATATAGGCTTCATGTAATAAAATATGGTATAATATCTTTTTGCAAGCAGTAAGATATAATAAAAATCAGAAATTAATTATAAATATATATTTTATCAATCATTTATTCTGTCATTTTCAGCTTTCTTTTAAATCAAATTGTCTAAAGTTAAGGTGTGTTAAATATTTTAGATGAATGATCCATCCCCCTAGTAGAATTAATATAAAAAATAAAAATGATTTGCAAAGGAAAAGGTTTGAAAAGTTTAATAACCTATATTTAAAAGGTAGCAAGACTTTTAGTACTTTCATCAATTTTGGTATTAAAGTCTTCCTAGTCATTTCTCAGGCTATAATGTGTCCTTAAATAATGAATTCAAGCTTTAAAATGTTGTTGGTGATCTTTGTATGAGAGCAAGTATATATTTAATTGACTATAATTAATGACTCAATGAAATGCCTTGGAAACATGTTAACAGTATGTTTAGAGAGTGATTTACTTTATGAGTTACTCTGATGTCGGGTAAGTTGAAAATTCAAGGATGTCTTTTTAATAAGTCATGTATAGCATGCCTTGACTCGTAGGTCAATAGTTTGTGGCATTGCTAAAAGTCAAATTAAACTCAATTTATTTAAGTGGTTTCTAAGTAGTTAATTTTTGTAAAAATTTTTTATTTTGTTGATAATATGAAGTAGGCATTTTGTATATTATTATAAATTCAATTTCCTTTCTACCTTTCCAACAATCAGATAACCTTTTAGAAACCATATTTGCATTTAACTAAATTACAGTTTAAGTTAAAAATCACATATAAGTAGTTTTTTGTTTATTATTTTTCAATGGCACATGACTCCAGAGAATTCTGCATAATAATATGCAAAGACCTCATGTCTGATATTTAATGAGTAATATTTCATTATTTTAATAAGTGATGCTTATTGTTCACCTGAATAAAATATAATTAATTTGGTTTTAGCTATAAATAAAACTTTACTGCTAAAAGATGTTTTCTAACTTGTTATTAATACCAGTTAATTACAATAAGGTGAAGATAATTGAAGCATTCAAAACCATATTTTAATTCAACTTTTAGATCAAAACACAAGGAAAAGAATTATGTACCTTTATGGCAAATATAAAGTAATAAATATATAATTTATGCAAGATCAATATATTAATTAAGAAGTACTTTAATTCCAAGAACATTTAAAATAAACTATATAATATTTAACTAGTTTATGTATTATATTATTTTAATAGTAGGTAGCATGGTTTTCATTTGACCCTTTATCATCATATTTACCACTTTTTACTACATGAAGTTATTATATGATATTTCCTTAGGAAAATCAAAACAGTAAATGTATTTTTTCCTATATCATTTGAGTTGGATCTATTCCTATTTGTAAGAAGAGTTTAAATTAAGTTAGAAATTGTGTGTGTGCTGTGTATGGTGATTCGAGCCCATATACATTCACCAGAGAATTCCAAATACATTTTCCTTGTATAGGGGATAAGATTTGTAACATCATGATACTTCAAGTTATTAGTGTTTTAGATACTTCAACATTAATGAGTCATCTTAACCTTAACGTTTGACTGAATTGTTATGGAATATAGTCCCAAACCTTCCACTAACTTTCTTCCTGGGCTTCTCATCTTACTGAATTGACCAGAGAGGCCAGGATCCTATGAGTGCAGGTACAGAGAAAGGGATAAAAGATGGCAGAAAACAAGAGAAACCCATAAAAAAGACTCCTCAATGACTGACCAGTACCCATGACTTAGGTACCTAATATCAAAAATCTTCACCACTATAACATACTTCCTCTGTTATAAACTTCTGCTAATTGGTTGAGAAATTTGTAACCATAGAAACCTGATGAATATTGGAACAGTTCAAGTGTCCATTCCAAAGACCAACATCTAAAGCAAACACAGATTTTGAGATTATTGGATGTCTAAATAACTTGGAATTACCATGGAGGGAAGCCTGGCATCAGTTTTCTTGCCACTGGGAACCAGGCCAAAAGACCATGGTGACTTTTACTGCTGTGTCACCATGAGCCATCTTCTTTGACTGTATTCCTTGATTCCATGTTGCTAGATCCTTCTTTCTAGAGGGACCTAGTCATCCACTTGTTTTACCACTATTTGAGCCAGTTAAATGAAAAAAGATGAGGAGGAAAAGAGGGGGAAAGAAAACAAATGGAAGTGAATAACTTTTATTTCTGGAAGTAACACTTCTTTTTAGCAAACTAAAAAGATGGTTTCTGACACTTAGCAACAGTACAAATAACTGACAACTTCTTGGTGTGAAGTGAATAACTGCAATTTTCAACTTGTGTGAATCTTTTTATTGATATCAGAATGCACCTCTGCCATAGATAATGAATATGCTTTCTTTATTTCAATTTAGTGTTCTCTGAAAAGCATTATTTTATATATCACTAAAATGAGACTACACCTCTGATTTAAAAAAATGAGCTCAAATATCCAAAGGACTAAAAAATGATAAAGATTGAACATTAATGAAATGTACATAAGAATTAGAGTGTGGCTTTATATTGAAAAATGTGATGTTAGAGCTAAAATTTATGTAAGACAAAACAAAACAAACCAAGAAGACAATGACTGAATTTTTACCTTTTCCTAGAACAATCATCCTCAGTTTAGGTGAACACCATCCCCTCCTTGCCTATGTACTGCACTATGTGAATAAATGTCATGGAACCATTTATAATAGCTTTATAAAGGTTTTTACATAATGTAAGCACATTCAACATTAAAATTCACAAATAGTGAAAAAAACAGGAATTCATTTTACATTACTATTAAAAACTCTCTGGCTTGTATTTAGTAGAAGCCTGTAGAACATAAAAATTAAATAGAAATGTGCAGCAATATAGGTTTGCCATTGGACAATAAGAGCTTCCAGAATCTCCGGGCTTCATCCTGTATGCATTCATTTTGGTTTTTCAGGCAGCTGAGATCATTGGGCCCTGGCCACTGCTGACCGTTACTTCCACAGCTGTCCCGTGGTTATAGATGCCCCTAATTCCCTGATTAAACCTTATTCTTGCACTAAAAACAAAAGAAAAATGAAGAGGTGTGCTGGTTGGATAGTGTTTCTCCATCCTCAAATTTATGTTCTTTCCAGAATCTCAGAATGAGACCCTATATGGAAATATAGTTTGTAGATATAAGTAGTTAAGATGAGGTTATACTGGAGTAGGGTGGGCCCTTATTTCAATAGGACTGGTATCCTTTTGAAAAGAAAAAGGACACACTATAGCAGAGACACACAGAGAGAGTGTCATGTGATGACACAGGCAGAGACAGATGTGATACAGCTCCAAACAAAAGAAAGCCAAGGATAGCTGGCCACCACCAGAAGCTAGAAGAGGTGGGAAAGTATTCTGTCCAGAGTATGGAGGGAGCAGAACCCTGCTGAAAACTTGATTTCAGACTGCCACCCTACAGAACTGTGAGAGAATAAATTTCTTTGGTGTTAAGCAGCCAGATTTGTCCTACTTTGTTATTACAGCTCTAGGAAAATAATACAAGTGGTTTCTATTTTTCTGACTAGATGCTGATAATTATAATTTATATGCACATACAATCATTAAGGAGACAGACTTCCCAGAAGACAGGAAACGAACAGATTCATCAGAAGAATCTTCTCTAAACCTTAAAAGTGTGCATGTGTTTTAGAGGCAGAATCAGTACAAATCCCAGTGGCATATAAAAAGCTCATTTAAATTTATTTTTTCATAATACCTTTTAGTAGAAATTGGAATCTTAAACACTTGAATGAGAGTTTACTGATTTCTGTGATTTTGAAAATTTGTAACATGGATAACAGTCTTTCCTTTTAAAAAAAAGACAGTAATTTGAACTTTGTGGGGAGAATTGAGATAGCCGAGTTTACCCTGGGAATGTAAGACTGGTACTGCAAAGAAAATGGGGTGGGAAGTGGGAAAAAAAACAATACAAAAACAAACATAAATTCCTGTTAATGGCATGGGTGAAGAATGTTTGTTTGAAGTTGTTTACAGTCAAGAAAATGCATGTTTGCCCTGGCCAGGTAGCTCATTTGTTTATATCCTCGTCCGGATACCCGAAGGTTGCAAGTTCAATCTGGTCTGGGCACACAAAAGGCAACCAATGAAGGTATAAAATAAATGGAATAACAAGCTGATGTTTCTCTCTCTCTCTCTCTTTAACAACATTTTTTTTAATAAAAAATTTAAGAAAAAGAAAATGCATGATAACACATATTTAGCACATACTAAGGCTGATATTCTTTTAAGCACCTTCTGCCAATTAGTCTATTTAACTTCACTACAAGTCTATGATCTAAGTACTTGAATTATCTCTATTTTACAATGAAAAATTTGGCACAAAAGCATTAAGTTACCCTCAAAATGTCACCTATTGAAACATGGGTCATTACAAGGCCATCTTGCACATTGCTGTAGCCCAGCATTTGTTGTCTGAATAAAAATGGCAGAATTGGGATTGAAAACCAGATGCTCAGGGTCAGAATCTTTGCTTCTCTGTGATCTTGGCTATGGATTAATTTGGCCTGGAGGAGTAACCAATGCAGTTAGTTCATTCCTTCTAGATCACACTTTCCTTGGTTCTTAAAATTCCTTGGCCACATTATTTCTGGTTTTCTACATTTCAGGCCGTCCTTTTTCCTTAGGTGCCAGCTACATTTGTTATATGGATCTCTAATGTCATTTAGATTATATGACCTGACATCAATATTTTTTCTTGATAGTGAAAAGAAGTCATACTAATTTCTTATTACTTGTTAAGAAGAAAACTTAGAAAAAATATATATATATTTGAGTGTTTCATTTCACCAGTTATATTAATAAGAAATAGAAAAAATGAAGCAAATAACGTTTGATTTACAGAAGATTCCCAGCATTTGTTTTTCTATTGTCAGTATTTTATATCTCTCAATTGAAAGAACATAAGGCTCTGAGGATCTAAAAAATAACAATATCTTCAAAACATTAAACTCCAAGTGCCCAACGGAGCATTGACATTGTTAACTTGTCACAGAACAAATAAAGAAAACCACTTTTTCAATGACAGAAATTCTATTAATAAATAGGATAAATCATAGTGTCAAGAAAATCTTATTATTTTTTTTTCTTTTGGGAGCTGTGCCTGAGAATGCTGCCATATACCTGGGAGAATGCATGAATTTTTTGTCTTGTTCAAATGTGGTTCCCATATTACCCACAGTGTTTTTTATTCATGGTATACATATTAGTGGTAGTGGTTATGAGATATGATTAAATCATAGTCTCTAATATAATGAAATGTGAGGAAGAGACTAGAAAAAACAAGTTCAATATTTGCGGAATCAATAAGCTTCCCAGTGTGTAGTGAATCCAGGGAAAATAATGTTTGGGAGAACAAGAAAACCAGATTGTATAAGGAGTAGCTTTATTTGTAAGGTTAATATAGTGGAAGAAGCAATATTAAACACAAAATTTATAGGCAATTATGGAAGATAAGCATATGACTTTTTTAGTCCAGGATGCTGTAACAGAATGCCATAGTCTGGATATCTTAGAAATAACAGAAATTTATTGCTCACAGTTTTAGCAGCCGAAAGTTCAAAATCAAGGAGTCAAAATGGTCTAATTCTAGTGAAAGCTGTCTTTTGGGTTGTAGACTGCTGACTTTTTTGTAGTATGTTCACATGACAGAGCAGGCAAGAGCAACAAGCTCCCTTGTGGCTCATGTAAGGGCAATAATTCCATTTGAATAAGGTCTCCTTTCTCATGATCTAACTGCATCCTAATTTCCTTTCACAGATCCCACCACTTAATACCATTACATGGAGGGAGGTGGTGTTTCAATACATGAATTTTGGAGGTGCACAAACATTCAACCCATAACAAATACACTGTCCAGCACCTGTTATTTTGATTTTGAAAAACATTGTATAAATAAGTAAGTACTTTATTAGGACTATCCTCTGAATTTAAGAGGTAAATTTTTATTTCTAAATTTTGAAGGAATTATTTATCAAAATCTAATACTTAGGAGCTGTTTGTTAGCTGTGCTAGACCAAGAAGAACCAACTATGTTGATTGCTGCCACATAGAACTCTGAGTCTTTTATGGTGACAAAAAATCTTATGAACAAATTTGGAAAAGAAGAGTTCATGATTTGAAAATTCTGCTGTAGGCAATAAAATAGAAGTGGAAGTAGAAAGCTTTTCTAAAGATCAACAACCAGTAGCTAGGAGAAGAAAAATCAAATAAGGTCTTTTAACCATATGCCTGATTTTTTTGTGAAATTATTTGGTAAGGAAGTAACATACTCTACTTGCAGACATGACCTAAAGGGATACCTCCCAATATTAATACTTAATTCTAGCTTGGTTTTATTTTTTTTAATTATTACTTTAAAACCAAGAGATAAAATTTCCTTAAATTTAATTGAAACTTAAGATATGATACTCTTGCAATGATGAGAGAAACAAGTTTTTAAACTAAATCTGTTGTCCAGGCAATAAGTACAGAAACTTAACAGCTCCCCTGCAAATATCTCAAGGATAAGTGCATTTCCAGTCATCATGGATAAGAGAGCTGACCCTACAAATGATTTCCAGGGAAGTCTTCATTTCTTTATGGGATTTTATGAGTATTTCTACTGCTTTGATACCTTAGGCAACAAAATGGCAAAGGCAGAATTGCCTTTTAAAAAATATATTATTACTCATTTCAAAACAAAAAATAGTTCAGACATAAAGTTACAAAGTTCAAAAAAAGAAAGGAAGATAAATGATTCTGGACATGAGTGGACTACAGTACAAATATTTAAAAATACGTAAAATATAAAACAATAGTTAAAGTAAAGAAAAATAGAGGTGAAATGTCTCCAAAATTTTTAAGAATAAATGGTTTGGTCTTAGAAAACTCATGTTTTTAAGAATAAGTGGCTTAAACTTAGAAAGCTTGTGTTTTTTTCTGATTGCAGAGGATTAACTTCTGTTTTTAAGTAAAATAATATGTTTTTCCATAGTATATATTACATATAAAAACAAAAAGCAGGTAAAATTTCCTTTTTTTGCCATTTGAAAAAGAAGATACATTTTCCACTAAGAGTGTATTATTTAAATTTAAAAATCTATTGAAAATGGTAACCTCACGAACACACATACATTTATAAAAGCTTCATGGAAACAATTTTATTATCAGCACTATATAAATATTTCACTCATAAGAGATGTGTTACTACAAAAATGACAGATGAATTGGTAGGGATGTCATATGTCTCTCCATGAAACTGAAATGTTTGAGGACATAGGTCATGCATGAATATGTACCATAATACTTTAATGTACTTAACAATATGTGTCCTGGCACATATTTTATTTAATAGGAGAGTTTTGTAAATGGTGTTGTAAGAAGCTATTAATTTGATGTATACCGAAAAGTTCTGGTAGTAAAAGAGAATGAGTGTGTTGTTTAAATACAAAGCACCAGAACTGAAATTATGTGTCTATTGACAGTGAAGAAGGTGGCTCCCTCCGTCACATCAGGAGAAGTATGACTGGGAAGAGTGTAGAGATCTTTCGCAAAAATACCTTGAGTTCCTGTCTTTCTGTATATGTCTTGTTAATTGCTTGCTATAAATGTTATGATTATTTAAGAGAGTAAACAGTTTGTCTATTAACCCTCTATTTTGAGAATGGATAGCCTTTTATTTTACACTGATGTGTGTGTAGATGTATGTATATTTTGTGGATGTGTGTGTTTCAACATTTATTTGTGGATTTTTTTTGTCTTCTCTATATCTTTATAGAGTCACGTTGTCAAGCTCAGGAGTAAGGGCTGAAATAGTGTTAAAGTGTTCCATATAACTGAATAGAGACTGAGACTATATTGAAAGTGAGTGAAAAAAGATATGAATACAGGCCAGGTTCATTTGGGAAAAAACCAAAGAAAAGTTAAATGATACTGAAATGCTGCTGAGAAGGGACAAAGAAGGATATACATATCTAATGGGGATTAAGTTGTGTTTTCTGTGGCTTTTTTATGTAAAAATTTTAAGGAAACTTAGAAGTGCATTGTCCTATGTTCAAGTTAATATGGGAATAAAATATAATCCAAGTAGAGCAGACGGGCAGGCATGGAAGTTGGAAAACATAGCGGTCTTAATAAAAGGAGGGACCCAGAAAAACCCTATAATTATCTCCTGGAGAGAGGGCCCCTTGTAGTAGTACAGACTCCCCCAGACAAGTGAGTGTTCCAGGAACCCACCTGTATCAGTGAACCAGCTGGCGTTGGTGTGAGAGGCTGTGTTCTGGCTTCAGTTAATTTTTTTGTAAGACTCTTTCAATGTGTTAGCCCATTTCATGATGGGTGATTTATGAAACCTGCCCACATCACACTGAGTGTTCAGTAGTTTTTGACCAAAAATGGCTTGATCCCTGTCCCCCATCCTCCCTACTCACCAGACCTCTCACCAAGCAACTTTTGTTTTGTTTCCCTTATGAAAAAAGTATTCAGATGGAGATATTTTGCCGATGTGGAAGAGGTGAAACAAAAAATAGCAGAAGCAAGCCCTAAAAGGCATCAAAATGGATAAGTTCAAAAACTGTTTTGAGTAGTGGAAAAAATGGTTTTGATAAGTATATTGTATCAAATGGAGAGTACTTTGAAGATGACTGAAGTCTAAACATCTGAGAATAAAAACACAATATTTTTATAAATAAAATCTCTTTTGGTTTTATTTGTGGGGGGAGGTCAGAAAGTATGACAGATACTTAACCAACAACTACAAGTGTCTAATCAAAAATCATGATGGCTATTAAATTAGGCTATTTGTGATTTTTGTGATGTTATTGTCTAGGCTATAACATTTCTTCTGAATTTGTAGATAGTGAAAATTTGAGCAATACTTCCAATTTAGCATTGCTTTGCATCCTTGAATTAGAGATAAAGTAAAATGTTTTTCTTATTCATTTGGATTCTTTAAATATTCTTTAACATTCACTAAAGTAAGTTAACTATTTTAGTCTTTTTAAAAAAGATTTTATTCATTTTTAGGCAGAGGGAAAGAGGGGGAGAAAGAGAGGGAGAGAAACATAAATATGTGGTTGCCTCTCACATGCCCCTTCCTGGCAACCTGGCCTGCATCCCAGGCATGTGCCCTGACTGGGAATCAAACCAGTGACCCTTCAGTTTGCAGGTCAGCACTCCACTGAGCCACATCAGCCAGGGCTCTTCTAGTTTTTTTCATCCTTTTTAATAACATACATATTCCTGAAAAACAGTAAGAACTTAAAGTTATACTAATGAATGAATCATGAATCATATTGAGCAATAAGTATAAAAAGACATAGATAAATAATTTTAAATGACATGGTACTATTAACTACTTCATATTTTTCAAACATGTTTAATTCAAATGTATTTAAACCATAAGTTTCCTATACATTTTAATTGTTCTTATTCATATGCTATAAAAATGAATTAGGAAGCTCTTTGTAAATATTGCCTATCAATAATTTAAAGATAAATAAATGGAGATGCACATTAGGGGTGTTGTGATACTAACTGATAGAATTCCCGCACAGACTCTAAATAATTTGTCTGAAATCTCTGTTTTTGGATCCTGCTTCTGCCATGTCTATGATATCTGAGACGAGAGTCTCTCAATCGTTTCTTGTAAAAAGTTCACCAGTTTCTGATGTTGCCCCTTAGTAAGTTTTGCTCTTCTAGTTTTACATGTCAGTCTGTTTTTATTTCATTTATTTCATTGTAAATCAAATTTTATGAATTATGTACATATGCATACAGCTGAATATTTTCACAAAGAAAATAATTGCCCACGTAAATAGCACTCAAACATTGAAATAATAGTTATCACTATATGACATTGTCAGTATTGAACACAAAAAGAATAAGTTTATGTTTCAAGTTACTACAATATTGTCCAATAGCTCCAGTAGCTACTTAGTGTACACGCCCATCGATAGTATCCACCTAAAACAATCATTCCCTTGTCCTGTAAAACACGTAATGTTTTTTGCCTGTTTTTGTAATTTATATAAATGACATAATGTATAAAAATGGCATCATTCTTTCACCCAACTTTATATATCTGTGAGATTTAATTTGTGGATGCATGTAGTAAGAGTTCCTTCTTTTCATAATTATGTATTTTCCATTATATAAAAACCTATGCTTTATCCATTTTACCCCTAAAAATATTTGATATATATTTTTTCAGTTTGGGATTATTACAGTTGATGCCATTAAAATTTTTGGTACATATCTCTGAGTGAATATATATACTCCTTTCTGCTCAGGATACTTCTAAAAGAGAAATTGATGTATAAGAGTATACCTATGTGCTGAGCTCTTCCAGGTACAGTGGTGATTTTCCAAATTGAGTGTGCCAGTTTATACTCAGAACAGCAGAGTGTAAAAGTTCCTGTTATTCCTCCTTCTATCCATGATTTAATATTGCCATCCTTTTTAATGTTAGCTTTTCTTTTCTAAGTTTATTTTAATTTTAATTTTTTTATTATTGTACAGTTACAGTTGTCCCCATTTTTCCCCCATTGCCCTCTCCTGCCCTGCCCATACTCTCTCCCATGTTCAGTCCTTCCCCCATTGTCCTGGTCCAGTTAGCTTTTCTAATTCATCAAATAGTATTACCTTGAATGTTAGGATGTCTCTGAACTTTATGAGATTGAGATCTCTTGTTTACTAGATACTGGATCTCTTATTTAGTAAAATATTTCTAAGTATTTGCTCATCGTATTTTTGAGTTGGGTTATTTTTCTTTCTACTGCTAATTTTTGAGAAAAATTTAAGTGTGTCAATAACTACTAAACTGAATATATATATATATATTTTTCCAGTCTGGAATTAACAAACTCAAAATGATATATACTTTTATGCATAGGACTGCATAACCAAGAATTTTATGGTGTCATAATTTGCAATAGCCAAAAACCTTAAAGTAATCCAAATGTTCATCAACCATTGAATAGATAAGTAAAATATAATATATTCATTTAATAGAGTATTATGGAGTATTGAGAATAAACTGTTATAATGATGAATCTTTCAAATATAATTTTGCATAAACATACATATACAAAAGAATAGAGGCCACATGATTCCATGAATAGTCTGAGTTACAGGTAAATCATGTTTGTAGTATTAGAAGTTATGACAGTGATGTGGTTAGAATAAATGGTGAGTAAGGGCATACGAGGGGGAACTCTGACAGGTCTGTCATTGTTTTTTCACTGCAGTCTTTGAAGAGAAATGCATTTGAAAATAGTAATAATGATTTGATACTGAAATTCACTGGTTCTTAAATAAAATTTCTACAGAATCATTAAGTTAAAGCCATATAAATTCCAAAGCTATTCTATTCAAAAGAAAAAAAAATAGAATATTTTCGGAAAGATTTTGAATGGATTTCAATACTGCTAGAATACCATTATGGTTTAAACCAATTACAGAATTTACTGATACTTCTAAGATCAATTGTTTCACGAATTGTTTGTGGAAGCAGGGAGATAACTTTTATCATCAGCTAAAGACAATCTTAGTATAAAAGCACTGGGATTCTCTGTGGTTTTGTATGGACAACACAGTATCTACACTTTATAACTAGATTTTTAATTTTCTCCATTACCTATTTTCATTACCAATAGCATCCCACATATTGTTAAAATTTATGATTAAAGTAATCATAGATAATTACCTTCATTTTATATTTCCCCTCAATCATCTTGGATATAGTGAAAATAATGCAGATAATTGTTTTTAGGATTCTGTGATATACATATGAAAACTGAAAAATATTCTTGAAGAGGCTGTATAATTATTTGAAAATTCATAAGTATAAAAAATAAAGTGTTTGTAAGTTTTAGTTCTGGAAATGAAAGGAGAAATAGTTCTCCGAAGCATAGAGTACATGCAATTTTAATATGTAATATTATAGGAGAGAATTACATAAAATAAAAATGCAAGTTATAGGCAAGAAAAATCTCAGGATAGTTAAAACAAACAATATTACACTACTGATGATAAATTCTAGTGTTCACTACATAATAATGTAGAATCAAATGCTTCATTTAGCAGAAGATAGCAGCTAAGTCACTTAAATACATCATTTGGTCTGGCAGATAGCATCTAACACTTATACTGAACTAACAATATAAAATTTTGTATTGCAGAGAAATAACATTGCCTCCAGCTACTGCAAACATGGAAAATTATCGCAGGCCTTAGGGTCCCTTTCCTCAAAATCAATCCTGAAGAACCATAGATGTAAAAGTAAATGTAAATTTCAGGAAGTAAGTGTTGTACATTAACCTTAGCTAATTTGGTTAGACTGAGTTTTCAGTTTCATTTGGTAAATGATTGTTCAATAATCTTCATTAATATCCTCGATAGGTTTTGGAAACTGATTTTAAGTGAAATGACACATAAAGAAACCAACCTTACCATAGGCTGATTGATATAAGAGTTAAGTTCCTACAGCATATTTCTGGTCACAACGCCACCAAATTACTAAATAAACACTCAAAACACTTCTAACATTAAATATGAAACAAATCAGCAGCAATTCATTCACAGCTACACGAGCAGGTGTCAAGGAAGTCCGGTTGCTGAAAAATAACTTCTGAGTGAAATAAGTGAGTGACTATCTGTACTTTCTTTCCTTTAAAGTTTAAAAGTGAAATTCTGACTACAGCAAATGCCTGGCCAGATGGCAGCAAACGTGATCAAAAGTGTTTCTGTGTGGACTTATGATTTCAGATCTCACATGTAAAAGGAATGGAAATTATCATTCTCATTCTTCCTACAGGAAAATATTAAGACAACTGTAAAATGAATTACTTTCCTAGGGCCACCCATAATGAGATACCACCATAGAAATATTAGAATGCCTAAAATCCATAAACCTGACAATATCAGTTGGTGTGGGTGCAGGAAATTTATATACTCAGCTTTGTGGATGATGGGAGAAAAATGACCTAGACACTTTATATGATTGTTTGGTACTTCTTACAGAGTTAAACATAATCTTACTATATTATCATGCAATAGCTCTTCTGATTTCTATCCAAAATGATTGGAAAACTTATGCTCACAGAAAAGATTGACGTGAATGTTCAAGCAGTTTTATTTCTAATCACTAAAAACTGGAAGGGAAAAGAGATGTCCTTTAATAGGTGAGTTCATTGGCAAATTGTAAGACATTATGATCCAATTTAAATAGTATTTACAGGTAGGAAAAAAGTAAAAGGTATCGAGCCCTTGTTAAATATTAAATGAATATTACTAGGTGAAAGAAACTAGACTCAAAGGGATAGACATTGTATAATTCCATTTCCATGGTAACCTAGAAAAGGCAAAAATATTGAGATATTAAAAAACTTGGTTACCAGGGGTTTGGGAAGAGTGGAGCTTTCCAGTGTATGAAGCATGAGATATTTTTAGAGAGCTGATGCTCTTCTGTATGGTACTACAATGGAGAATCCATAGCTCTGTGTTTGTCAAAACTCGCATCACAAAGACTGAACCTGTTTGCTGTAAATGGGACTTTTTAGTTTAATATAGTCCTATCCATTTCTTTGTTTGCCTTTACTTTCCCTGCCTTTGAGGTCAAATTCATAAATCTTCTCTAAGACCAACATCCATAAGTTTAGTGTCTATATTTTCTTCTATGTAATTTATTGTTTCAGATCTTATATTTAGGTCTTTGATCCATTCTGAGTTAATTTTTTTATATGGGGACAAACTGTAGTCTACTATCACTCTTTTGCAGGTGGCTCTCCAATTTTCCTAGCACTATTTATGGATGAAGCTTTCTTTCTTCCATTGTCTGTTTTTGGATCCTTTGTCAAAAATTATTTACCCATATACAAGTGGCTTTATTTCTCTGTTCTCAATTCTGTTCCTTTGGTTGGTGTGTCTAGTGTTTCTTATACTTTCTTTCTTCTTCCTCTTCCTCTTCCTCCTCCTCCTCCTCCCCTTCTTCTCCTCCTTCTCCTCATTCTTCTTTCTTCTTCTTTCTTCTCCTTCTTCTTCCTTTTTGCCAATACCATGATGTTTTGATTATTGTAACTATGTACTATAATTTAAAGCCAGGGAATGTGAAACCTTTGGCTTCATTCTTGTTTTTAAAGATTGCTTTGGATATTCAGGGTCTTTTGTGGTTCATACAAATCTGATAATTTTTTCTTCTATTTCTTTACAAAATGTCATTGGAATTTTGTTGGGTTTTCATTAAATCTGTATATTGCTTTGGATAATATGGGCATTTTAACTATGTTGACTCTTTCAATCCATGAACATGGAATATCTTTGCATTTCATTGAGTCTGTTTCTATCTCTCTTAATAATGTTTTGTAGTTTTCCATATATAGGCCCTTCACATCCTTCAAGTATGTTCCTAGGTATTTTATTATTTGTTGCAATTGTAAAAGAAATTTTTTCCACTTCATTTTCTGAAATTTTATTATTAATATATAGGAATGCAGTGTATTTTTATACATTGATTTTGTATCCTACAACTTTACTATATTTGTTTATTGTTCCTAATAGTTTTTTGGTGAAGTGTTTAGGGTTTTGCATATAATCATGTCATCTGCAAAAAATGACAGTTTTACTTCTTCATTCTCAATTCAGATGCTTTTTATTTCTTTCTTTTGCCTATTGCTTTGGCTGGGACTTCCAGTACTATGTTGGATAAGAGTGGTGAGAGTGGACACCGTTGTCTTGTTCCTGATCTTACAGAAAATGCTTTCAGTGTTTCACCATTGAGTATGGTACAGCCACTATGGAAAACAGCATGGAGTTTCTGAAAAAATTAAAAATAGACTAACTCTATGATCCAGAAACCACTCTTTTGGGCACTTACCTGAAAAATTTGGAAACATTTATTCATGAAGATATATGAACCCTTATGTTTATTAAAACATTATCCATGGTGGCTAAAACACAGAAACTGTGTGTGTGTGTGTGTGTGTGTGTGTGTGTGTATTCTGATTAGTATACACATATATATGTTCTGCTCTGTCAGCTGAGAGGATTACAGTGATATTCTGGGAACAACAAGCAAACCTAGCAGGACAAACTTGGTTTCTAATAACATTCTTCAATAAACAAAACTAGGATTTCTTAGAAAAATGAATGGTTAGTCAGTGAATATACAAGATAAACAGGAACATCTTACAGTAAGAATATATTCAAAAGTAAAACACAACAATGTGGTATGCTAAAGGGACATACCATATTAAAGAGTGCTAACTGAAAAGGCTTACAATGGCCAAGGCTGGAACAATTTGAATAAAAGTAAGTAAAGTAGTATTAGATTTTAACCCAATATATAAAATAAATATTTATGTATTTATACTGGTATAAATGTACTATTGAATTAATACATGGGAAGGAAAGACTAATGTCCCATGTGAAGAATTCTAAATAATTTATATAGATTCCCTCTGTTCTTGAGGAGGTTGAGCATAACTTGTTTATAGTGAATTTCTTCCAAAGAGTAGAATATTAAGAGGGGAAAAAAAGAGTAAACACATAACGTGAATTAATTTAACCTTGTAACAACTGTGGCTTTTAGTACTATTTGCAATTTACAAGTTAGATATTTAGAGAACTGCTAGAGAGACATCGTTTGCAAGAAAAATTTCCTTTTGCCTAAGGATGTCTTCATTTTTCAAAAACTTATCATAGGGACAGTGATAAAATTCATGAATGTTTTGTGATAATTCACATTTTAATCCCCATGAAACCCAATAAGCTATGTCATAATATTTTTCCTATTTTACTGAAGGAAAATAGATTAATTTCTTACATGCCCTGTTCTATGACTAATAAGTGGTAAATCTTATCAGCTGTGTGCTTTGAATACTGTAAGGGATCTGATTCAACTGTAATGTGCTTTGCCTCTATTCTATCATGTTCCTAAGCTTGATATTGAAAGACTCCATAAAATGAAAAATCAGAGATGAAAATAAAAATAAATGTCACTCTCATATACAGTATATGAAATTGAATAATCTTGAAAAATCCAGAAAACATTTTAAAATTTTATAGAGAATATTCAGAAACTCATTCTAAGAATCACTCAATATTGGATGCAAAAATACTTTTCTTTTGGCAGAAAAACAACTTTGCATATAAATATTTTTTTCAAATTTTCATTTAAGTTTTAACTATTAAAAAAGATCATCACCTGGACAAGTCATCTTGGTCTGTCATTCAAAATCCATGCTGAAAATATTCGGGAGGGAATTTATTAATATTCAGAAAATAAATGAAGGAAATACTTGAAGAGTTATAGAAAATAACTGATAAAATATTTTGGTATTTCATATTTTCTTAAAGCATTTTGTTTCAAACAACAGGACAGGTAATATTTTTCATACCATGGCTCATTTTTATGCAATGTAAGAAAATAAGAGCATTCTAAAACACTTTTTTTGTGAGAGTATATAAGTGTCTTTGTGTGAGTATATATATATATATGACATATATGTAGCATATTGACTACTTAGACAGTCAATTGTTACAAATTAACAGAAATGATTGTCTAGTAGCTAAACATCATAGGCATGAAAAGAGAGTGCATTTCTATTAATCCCACAGAGGAAATTTGGACTTTTATTCGAAAGAATTTAAGGGATATTGTCAAAAAGGATATTGTCAATGGAAAGTATAAAATAACATGATAATAAAAATATCTCAATAATCATCTGTTCGTGTAGAGTTAAATATGTTAAACACAAATTAAAATCCAAATATTTTTCTCAGATCGGACGTAAAAGATTTGCCTGTGTGTTATTTCAAATTGACAAGAAATGCATATTTAATCACACACAGAAGTACACACACATAGAACGGATAGGAGATGGGAAATAACAAGGCAAGGACAAAAGTCTTTAGTAGTCAAAGTGTACCCTATGTACTGATAAAATTAACAGTGCAACAAGAATGTACATTCATCGTGAGTATTTATTAAGCTGATGACAGATGCATAAAATATATTAAGCAAAGCTGACAAAACTGCAAGGAGGTTTAGATAAATAAAAATAATTAGATTTAGGATCTGTTATGATTTTAACAGAAATTTATAAATGCAGCATTTATAAAAAAAGTAGCAGATTCATTGATTCTTTAAATAACACAAATATTTCCTTTAGGTGCAAATACACATAATATATAAAACATACCACAGGAAAATAGTAAAAAATGAATGAAAAAATAAATAAAATAGTAGGCAAAAAAAAAATAGTTACAAGAGATAAATAGCATTCATCCAGTCTATAGTCTGTGGACAAAATGTGAAAAATTAGAAATTAATCTAAAATAGGTGATGCAATATTATTGGGAAACAACGTATTGCCAAGCAATTCTCAGGGCACAAAATAAATAACAAAAAATATAAAGCAAATATAAAAACAGTAAAAGCAAAGAGTTATTCAGAGCTGCTATGAGTGCCAAGCAAAATATTCATAAGGGATTAGTTAAATAGATGTTATAAAGCATTGAACTATAAAACTATTCATTGTAGTCACTATATGCCAAAATAAATTAAACATACTAAGTGGGACAAAATAATAGAAACATTTGCAGAAGATTTTCACAGACAACCTGAGAAAGACCCTTATTATTTCTATTCCAACATAAAATTTGATAGGATGAAAATTTAAAATATTTTAATTCCTTCTTTTATAATATGAATCACATGACATTTACATTTTATTATCACATCATTAAGGGAAAAATTATTGGGCAATTTCATAAATATATATTTTTTTAATTTAATATTTATTGCATTTTTCCATTACCATTTAGTCACCTTATACCCCCCTTCCCCCAGCACTCAACCGCTGTTGACCATGTGCAGGAGTTGAGGTCTTTTTCCTTTTTGCACCATCCCTCCACCCCCTCACCCCACCCCCTACTAGCTGTCGTGTTGCTCTCCATCTATGATTATAAATATATTTTAAAATACAGGATGATAAAGATGAATGATTTTCTAAACAATCTATGCAAAACAAAAAACACTTATTTTAATTCATTCATTTTTAGGTTATTTAATTTATTTTGCTTTTTTTGTCATTTTTTAATTATTTTTTCAATTTTATGTAATAAACTTCCCTTGTGTTTACTCCCATGTCAAGAATTTTAATGCTTGTTTTTTTAAATCAGAAAATGATAATCTGCATCATCATTCTTAGCTGCATTTCTTTGTATGCTTCCCAGTGCTCACATGCCTACGAAGTCCTTACTTTATGGGAACAACTCCCTACCAGTTGGCTCCATGGGATACCAAACAGTAAGAACCAGGTAACAACATTTCCTTTTATACTTACTGAAAGTCTACAGGGATAAAATAGAAAACTGATAATATTAGAATCTTTTATGTTGTATTTATATTTTTAAACCTTTCCTGTCTTATTTGAAAATATACATTTGTGTTAGGTTTTTTCCAATAATGTTTTACTGGGTTTAAATATTTGTTCCAGGTTTTTTTCCCCCCCGCTGAAATTGTATATGCAGTTATAAAACGATGATGGTATCTCATAATTTGCACCCTCCTTTTTTTTTTTTTTAGTTCTAAAACAGGGGAAAGAAAATAATTTGGCTTATTTTGACTGAACAGTGAAAATTTCTGATAGAGAAGTAGGCAAGTATTCCGCATGCCTAAGGCTGTTGATTCTAGTTGGTAGAAAAAGTAACAACAGCACAAACTAGTCAGGTGGGTAGGAAACTGTACTTCTCGTGGAATTTTTACTGGATGAGATTAATCTCTCTGGTGTCCAAGCCTCCCATTAACATTTGTTATAATTCCCACTACTGATATCATTCATAATTTACAATGGAAAATTAGCAACGGAAAATTCTGATGGAGCAAAGACATTTATCATTCTTGGAAGAATTAGAAGTGAACTATAAGCCATGAAAATAGAGGCTGTAAAGTCTCTTTAGTCACGGACAGTATCAGAGATATCAAAGCAAAAATAAAAAATAAGTACAGCAAATAGAAATGTGGCCGCTTCAGTAGATTTGAAATATAAAATTTACATTATCCCAATGTAATGAAGATTCCTACCAATAAGGAACCTCTAGAAATATGTAAATTCTGATATCAACCATCTCTAGCCATCACATGTTAGAAAATATAATAAAAATCTGTAAAATATATTATTAAATTTATAATAAATATTTATCCATTAATTATTCTAAAACATGTATGCCTGAGACAATGTTTCTCAGTACATGTTTTATGGAGAACTAACTTGTTAGATGATAATAGGCAGTGGAAAAAGAAAGTATCTGTGATTAAATAAAATAATGATGCATTTAAGTAAGCAAATAAATTTGAAAAATAAAGAAATTTAGTTTAGCCCTGGCTGGTGTGAATCAGTGGATTGAGTGCTGGCCTGAAAACCAAAGGGTCACTGTTTTGATTGTGTCTAGGGCACATGCCTGGGTTGTGGACCAGGTCCCCAGTAGGAGGCGCAAGACCGACAACCACACATTTATGTTTCCCTCTCTACCATCCCCTCTCTAAAAATAAGTTAATAAATAAATCTTTAAAAATTAAAATAAATAAATTTATTTTAAAATTTATCCTAGTATTTCCCTGAGCCAATTTGTAAGTCAATTCATTCATTTAATAACTAACAATCATAAAATATTGTCAAGAGTATGCAAGGCCCCACAGTACTTGACCCTCAGGATGTGCTCTAACAATTTCTGACAAATTTGCTTCCTTTTCTTATTTCTCTGAATAATTATTTTTGTAATTTTATTTAAAGAAAAGAAGTAGCTTTCCACAAAGAAATTTGTTTTTTAAACAAGCAATGATTTACACCTAAATGTATCTGTGTATACTAGTCTCTTTTACTCAATTCAGCAAATGAATGATCTCTCAACCTGTCTAAATGCAACTTCCACCTGTGTTCTTAATCTCATACTGTTTTTCTTAAACTTTCTCAAGACTCTTCGTGTGCTCATCTTCAATATTCTCTCAACTTTTGCTGCTTCTTCCTCTAACACAGAAGCTGAAAACCTTGAAGTTATATTTTCTAGACTCCTTTTCCAGTAGGGCTTTCATATATTCCACTAATGAAACACATTCATTTAAGATTTGGAAAGCAGAAGAAATTCATCAAGAGGCAAATTAGGGCAGGTTCATGGGCCCTGACAGACAAAGATTGTGGAGTTTGTCAGTGGCTTCAGGGAATCTTCTAGAGAACCATCTATTCTGGAGTTACATAATTTTTGCACCCAAATTTATAGATTTTTAAAAACAATTTTCAACAATTATGTAAGCCTCTAAGTCCTGTATTTCGTTTCTTCCTACTTACAGAAACCTCTTGGAGCTGCTGCTGCTCATCTTCCTCCTCTGCCTTCTTCATTATTCTCATTTTACGTATTCTTCTTCATCCTCCTTTTTTATCTTTATTATCTTTGTCCTCTTCTTTTAAGAAACCAAGGCTAATTCAGAAGCTAATCCAAATTTTCACTGATTACTGATAACTTTTGTCAATTTGCCAACCACATATTTCTTGCAACTTTTATCCTTTGTTTAATCTATTCAACAGGTAAATATTAATTTGTTACTAAGTTTTTTGATAATATTCTAGGAACCTGGAATATAGTATGGTGCCACATAATGACACTTTGGTCGATGATGGACCACATGAATGGTGGTTGTCCCATAATATCCTAATGGAGTGAGAAGTCCCTGATGTCACCACCATTATTACTTTACAGTGTAACACATTAAGGTACAGTAGTAATGTCTAGGTATTCACATGTACTCACCACTCTCTCCTGACTCACCTGGAGCAACTTCCAGTCCGGCAAGCTCCATTTATGGCAAGTGCCATATACAGGTATACCATTTTTTATCTTTTATACCATATTTTTACTGTACCTTTTCTATGTTTCTATACACAAGTACTACTGTGTTACAATTACCTACAGTAGTTGTATAGTCACATGCTGCACGGCTTTGTAGCCTAGGAGTAGTAGGTTATACCATGTATCCTAGGTCTGTAATAGGCTGTACTGTCCAGGTCTGTGCAAGTGCTTTCTAAGATGTTCACACAATAATGAAATATCCTCATGATAGATTTCCAAGAGTGTACGTGTTCCTGCCATTGAGCAAAACATGATTGTACATTAGGAAATATAAAATTGATGCCCCTACCTTTTGAAATTGATGAAGTGGGAAAGGACGGTAAGTGATATATATTATAAAATAGTAATTGAGGAAAGAAAAAGTAAAGCAAAGTAAGTGGAACTGGAAGTCCTGATGGTATGGAGCATTTAATATTAAATAGTGTGACCAGACTAGGACACATTGAAAATTGATAATAGAGCAAATATTTGAACAAAATGACCAAGTCAGCCATGGAATCTACTAAGGACAGAGTGTTCCTGGCCGAGGAAGTAGCTAGTGCAAAGGCCCTAAAGAGGGAACACAACTGGTAGATGAGATGTATGTAATAAGGGGTTAAAGATGGCTGGAGTGTAATAAACAAGGTGGAGAGTAGTTCAGGGTAAGAATACTGAGGATAAATAGAAGACTAGATCATGAAAATCTCTGTAAGCCATTTTAAGAACTTTTGCTTTTACTCTTAATAAAATGGGAGAGCTTTAACTAGATTTAAGAAGACATGATATAATGTGTGTTAAAAACCTAAGCTTCCCTTTTCTGAAGAGAATACATTGTCAATGGGCAACACTAGAAACAAGACCAATTAGCAGTCTACTGTAATAATTCTCTCTAGAGATGATAGCTTGTTTTATATACATATAAAACATGTCTTTAACTGTCCTTGGAGCTTCCGTTTATCAGTATATATAAACATAACTTAAGGCATATAACCGTAATCTAAGTGGATATCTGTATGTTCTAATGGAAACTTCAAGTCTGGGACAAAATCCTTAAAATAAGTTACATAAAATCAAATTTCTCATTATTAATATAAGCTTCTAGAAGTTATTTACTAAATAAAATTTAATCGATTTGGTCATCTGCCATGATTTAGTGTCTATTATTTCAAAATTGTGCTGGACATAGTAGGGGATATTAAAATTAAAATCAGAGGTGTTGCTGTTAAGAAACTTCCAAGACGTAGAGATTCTAACAGCAATGTAATTAAATACCCACATGTATATGAGCAAGTCAAATTCTAAATTATAAAATTCAAAGAAGCAATGAGTCCACTAAAACTATATTTTAAAATCTTCTTTATGTGCAAATGTGTGATTTCTTGTATTCCTTGTCATCAAAATGTATTATAGAGACACTTTTCAAAAGAGGGCTGTAAGAAATATTAGCATTCTAAGGAATAATAAATCCTATGTGCACTTTTTTATGTCCTTAAATATCACTCATAATTCTTAAATTATATAGGCTTTGCCTAACAATTATAAAGGACTTTTATTCACAGTAGATTGCATTTATTATTTTTAAATGTATTTAAAAATAAAAATATAATATTTTATATTGGGATAGTATCACTTATTATAATAGTACATATATTAAAAATAATTTTTATTTTTGTGATTTCTCCCAGTCCTTGCCCCCACATATGCATCTTTTAAATATATGCAAGGATATATTCTTTGCTTTTAAAAATCTGATTTCTTTTTTGCTTAACAGTAAATAAAAACTTTCTTTACTCTTGTTTTTAAATGTTTATGCATTTGCACAAGTGACTTTATATACACTATATTACATACTATTTTATTTCTATAGAAATGATATTTTTTCTTGACTGGTTGCTTAGTTTGCACAATTTTTAAAGCAGTTATTTAAACTGATAAGAAATATGCTGCTTAGAGCATCAGGGATAGGAGGATTTTCCTGCTATTATTTCTATTTTTCTAAAAATATGACTATGCAAATTATTTTTATTTATTTTTTACTTACAGTTTTTTTTAATAGCGAGCCAGCAAGAATCATCAATGTTGTTCCACTTACTTATTCATTCATTGGTTAATTCTTGTATGTGCCCTGACAGGAGATCAAATCCATAACCTTTGCATATCAAGTCGATGCTCTAACCAACAGCACTACCCAGCCCTCACCAGTTCTTTTTTACACATCATTTACTGATGATAGCATTAATTTTTTTCACATTAGAATTTATCATAGTTCTTATTTTTTAGAAAGCTGTCCATCTAGAGGCATTATGTCTTTACAGAATTTAATTTTAAAGGTGGATATTATTATGGGTAGGCTGGTATATCTACAGGATTAGCTTGTTTATGTTCAGTAACAAAAAACACAGAACTATCTCTGGCTAAACACACAAAAAATTATTTTACACTAAAGCAAATTTACCTTAGGACTAGGTGACGCTCCATGTGAGTCATTCCCTGTGTACTGGCTCAGTGACACTCTGCTCTTACGGCATAGCCGTTTCAGCCTGTGCTCCAGCGTCACATTGTCAAAGGAAGAGAGTATTAGAGAGTCTTGCAACACCAATTAAATACTTTAACTCAGAAGTGACAGTCATATTTATTTCTACACAAAGGTCATTGGCCATCATTAGTGAAATCAACCTAAGTACAGGAGGAGTGGGGAAGTGTAATCTTTCCAGGGGCCCAGACAGTAAGAAGAGCCTTATACAGACTTAACCCTGGAAATCCCTGCCACAGCAGAACAGCTCAAATCATGTCCCAGAAGAGATACCTAACCTGTAGAGTTTAATAAAACCTTCTTGAAGGTTTTATTTTAAGAGAACCCTCAATATTTTTTCATCCTGAGATATTGATCTATTTGAAATATCATCCAGATTTTCTGTGAAACACGAAATATTACAGTTTTATTGAACATGCCACCCTTTAGTTCAGACACTGTCATTCCTAGTTCTATTAATTAATCTCTAATCTACTCCTTTGGGAAAACTCCAGAGATTTCAACCACTCCTTAAATTCTAGGCATAGAATCCTTTTCAATCTAATCCTGGAGGTCCTACCCCCTAAAATCATAAAACAATTTAGGAAGGTAGAAAATCTGATTACCATGTATTCATTCTCGATCTTTATTCTATCTTTTCCAAATCCCCAAATCTAAAATACAAATCCGTATTTTACAGTCTATGAAAGCCTTATTCATATAATAAAGTTTTCATAAAGGGAAATGAGAATATTTCCTCCTTAGAGTCAGTAGTTCCTATATACCTATGCATCTGTTCATTTTGTAAGTAAATGCCATGCATGTGGATATCAGAGCAAAAAGGAGCAGATTCTGGTGTTGGTTTCCTTAAATATTTTAGATTATTTTTCTAATCCCTGTAGATTCCTAGACAATTCAAATACTCAATGAGTTACCTAGGAAGGAAAAAAAGGAAAGTCGTAAAGATATAAGTATATATAGTATTTACATAAAAACAGAAGATAATTAAAAAGAATTGATTCTCTAAGTCAAAGCAAACAAAAAACAAAAATCATTTAACATACAGAGGGCCCTGTATTCCAAAAAACTCACTGTCTTTACTGTCATCTTCAAAATTAGTAAGTTTGATATAGGTTTTACTGTGATATATTTTTTATTTTTAACTAGTTTTCAATAAAACAATAAATTTTATAATAACTTTAAAACAAATTTCAAATTTATGTGCACTTTAAAGTTTAATTTGAAATTATCATAGTGTATATAGCTTATAATTCAACTTTAATTTTCAGGAGATATGCATTTTTGAAGAGATATCAAATAAGTATTTGGAAAAAATGTAAGAAATAAATCCAGTTAATGAGATATACCATGTACCTCTTATTACCAGAATGTGTTGAAATATTACTTACTAACCTGCTCATCTTTGCAGAAGTGGGGTGTTCATAGCAAAGAATATTTCTGAGTAATACCCTTTGTTTAGAAATATTTGGAATGAGCTTATGTATGTTTGTACAAATGTGTGTACTGAAACTTTTTTTAGAGATCTGTTAACTCCCTACGAGCTAGTTAACATAGTCCTTGCTTCACTCTTTCTTACGTTGTTCATATAGTAGACAGTGACGTTTTTCTATTCAGCACACATTTCTAATTTTTTCTTCCTTAACGGACTTAAAAAACTGTGTCCACTACATGACTAAATCACTTACACACTCTTGAAAAGATATTCAAAGGGATAGGAAGAGGGATGGAGGAGTAAAGCACCACTTTCTACGGTAGTGAAACTATTCTGAAGCAACAGTGCAGGATAAACGATGTTATGCATTTGGCAAAACACATAAGTCTGTATGACAAGGAGTGAACACTAATGTAAATGGTGGAGTTTAGTTAATAATAATGTATCTATTAGTTTCTCAATTATAACAAACTATACCACACAAATGCAAGACATTAAAAATGAGGGAAACCGAAGATGAGGTGAGTATATGAGAACTGTGGGTTTTCATCATGTCTCCTTCATATTCATTTTTTGTGAAACTCTACATTTTATTATTTTTCCCTTTTACTTTTACTTTTAAATATGTAGTAAAATCAAGTGTCAGTAGAAAAATACACATGGCAGAACATACAAAATGGAGATAATATTCAATACTAGAATTTTTACAGTAAAGTCTGTTAAACTTTTACATATCATAAATAACATCTTCTTAATTTTTGTATAATTTAAAATAGATGCAATGTTTGCTATTATTTATCTTTGCCAAGTTTGAAATCATATCATGACTGTCAGATTATCTGTACTTGCTTAGATGCAGTAGAATATTTCCTATGAGTTTATATGCATTATTTAGATTTACGATATGATAAAAACAACCCCAGAATAGAATGTGCAGCCAGGAAAGAAGAATTGTTTTGCTCAGCAAATTCTGCTTTCTTGAAAAGGCTTATTGAATACTTAGTGAAGTGAAAACTAAGTTAAATAACTCCTGTCAGGTAACAGATGTGAAAAAAGATTAGGCACAGTAGTTAAATACACATATAACATACACACACACATAAAACTCTCCATGATTCAGTGTGTATGTGCTGTGTTTGGTTAAAGAGTCATATACTTGTAGCCAAACTGGCACTAAACAGAAAAAGCTAAAATGAACTGTGTCAAAAATGAAAGAAATAATTTTAATTAACAAGGAATATGTCAAATGTCCATTCTTTTCTAGAGCTGTATTTTGAATTAACCTGCTTGTTTCAACATGACCACTGCACTTGATGAGCTATGGATGCCCAGTTTCCCAAAGGTAATGAGATCATTGCTGCATTTAATGTCAAATGAGTCTGATACTGAGCCCAGGTTCAGAATTTTTGGATTTGATATATGGGTCCAAATTTTACTGACCCATGATTTGGAAAAACAAAATGAAGATGAAAACTGAATTATGATGTGGATGACCCTAGGAAATCTCTTTGGGTTGGCTCTTGATAAACTGGCTGGGCCTAGGGACTCTCACTCCTCCAACTGGATGATTTATAGCTGAACTTGCCATAGTACCAGGGGCCTCTGATACCCTGACATTCCAGTGGCTGGGTGTGAGCACAATGACAGCTTCCCTAGTGTTTTTAGTTGCTGGGGGCTGCAATTAACAGCAGCTGTTTAAGTGGCTATTACTAAATCTTAGACTCTCTGATGCTGAAACATAACTTTCCCCTCAACCCAACCTACTAATTCTTTCTCATAATTTCCCAATGAAAGTGAGATAAATCAGTGTCAGTGTATTGGAGCGTGGTACTCCTTTGAACAGAAGGTGGAAAAATGGACCACATTGCCTATGGGTTCAACACATACAAAGTTGTTCTTGTCAGTAAGTGCCCAAATCTACTGAATGACACATTTTGAATGTGTTCTCTCAGTAAGACTTGGATATTATTTGTGAAGTAATTTTTACCTCACTGAAAATTCAGAGCTTTGAGTATATAATTATCCTTATAAAATTAACATTTAAAATTTTCAGTATAATTGCTAATTTGCTAGTTCTCATCTAATTTTTATATGAAGTATGCCAGAAGCATGAGATATAAATACTAGAGTGAAATAGAAAAAAAATGAGACAACAGTCCATCTTGCCTTAAAATAGTCACCTAAATTTTCAATTCAGGGTGACTATAATTATGTGTTATACCATTTATACTAGGAGAGATTATCTTTTCCCAGATTATTAAAGTTGCCTTCATATACCATGCAGACTTTTGCATTATAAGAAAACATAAAGCGCATTAGTGTGAACATTGACAAGTGAATTATATTAAAACAGACAAATATAAAATAAAAGAAAAATCACATATATAGTTACGTGACACCTATAAAATGTTTTATTTTGTATATCCTTTAAACCATTATTTTTATGTACATATTACATAATTATAAGTGTGTTCTGTATATAGTTGCACAGTAAGGATTTTCTTTCATATTTCACATATATATTCAGTGATGTGCATGCTAACAAAGATTGTACAGAATTCAGGAGAGTAGATCAAAATGTATAAATATTGTATTTTTGGTTCACAATTCTATTTACATTAGTTTAATGTAGTTAAATTTGCTCACTTTTAACAAATGTAATTAATTTATGTATTTCATCTGATAGTTTAATATCTACATTAGATTAAGAGCTTTCTGGGACTGAAGAATAACAGTTTGAACATTGATTTTTCTTCCACTTATATACTATACGACCTATGTAAACAATAATCAATTTTTCCTGACTGTGAAAATGAAGTCACACAATGCATACTTTTCTGTGTTTGGGTTCTTCTCAGCATAATGGTTTTGAAATCCACTCCTGCTATTGCCAGTTTATTGTTCTCTTGTTTTTTTTAAACTTCTGAGCAGGGCTCCATGGTATGCATATCAGTTTGTTTATCCATTCATCTGCTGATGGATATCTGAGTTATTTCCAGTTTGGACAATTATAAATAAAGTTGTCATGACAGTTTGTATAATTTTTTTTTGCATCATTGTTGTGTTTCCTTGTGCACATCTGTTTTCATTTCTCTTTGGTAAATACCTGGGGTGATCCAAATTCTTGGATCATATGGTGACTGTACATTTAAATAAAGAAAGTGTCAAACTATTTTCCAGAGTTGTTGTTATAACTTAGCAGTTCTAATAGCAATGTTTGAAAGCTCCGATTGTCCTAACACCTAGCCAAATTTTAGTATTATGATTCTTTTAGATTTTCATTGTAATTACACTGGTAGGTAGATAATATTATCTCAATATGCTTTTAATTTTCTTTGCTCTCATGACAAATGACATTTCAGTGTATTTATTGGGCTAATAATTATGTTAATATGCATTTATAAATATTATTTGAATTTGATTTGTTAATATTTTTGTTAATTTTTTTTAGAATTTGTTGCCTATGTTCACAAAGAATAACATATGCTCCTCACATAATATCTTTGTCAGTTTTTGATGCCCAGGTAATACTGTATTTCTTTATAACATGAATTGAGAAGAATTACACTCTATTTTTTTACTATCTGAAAGAGTTTTTGTGTTATTGATATTTTTCCCAAAATGCTTGCTAGGAGTCACTACTGAAACTATATAGGCACTGAAATTTCTCTGTGAGAAAATATTCGATTTAATATATGTATTAGTTATAGGAATATTCATATTTTCTTTCTTCTTTATTAAATTTTGTTTAGTTGTTTCTTTTAAGGACTTGTCCATTTCCTTTACGGTGGCAAAATTCTTAACATGATTTTGATCCTAGTATTTCCTTTTTGTCTTTTCAATGTCTGTAGAGTTGCAGTGATAACTCTTTCATTTCTGATAATGCATTTCATGAACATATGACATGCCTATGTGTGTTTTTCTTTTCCCCTTGATCAGTATTTCTAGTGTTAACCATTTTATGAAATTTTTCTAAGAACTCAACTTTGGTTCTTTAAAATGTTTTTCTTCTACTTATTTTGGTTTTAATTAGCTTTTCTTTTTCATGAACAATCAATTACGTCATGGATTTTAAACCATTCTTCTTCTCAAAATAAATAAGGATCTAATTTCTCCACTGAGGGCTACTTTGGCTATATCTTATTCACTGTTTACCAGGGGTGTACAAAGGAGCAGGGGATATAAAGTACTCATTTCCTTCAGAGAAGGCCATGTTCTGACCTAATTGAAGAAATGAGGTAAATACCTTGGTCACTTCAAAACTTCCTTAACAGAGCACACATTTAAATCTGACCTTATATTCTATATTTAACTGTGTAACAGGCACTTTCTGGTAAGCCTTGTGTAGTCTAACGATGACAATGTATAGCAGTCCTCTACAAGGACTCACAGAAAAGAGCCGTAAAGACTGTTGTTTTGTTGACCCCCTCCCTCTCTTTCACTGCTCTTCTGCTCTAGCCTCTGTCCTGTTGATTACAGACACATCTGTCCCCAGCTCCGATCTGTGCCTCCATTGTTTAGTAGGACCACAGTTTTGACCTTGGAATTTATTTATTTTTTAAAATATATTTTATTGATTATGCTATTACAGTTGTCCCAGTTTTTCCCCTTTGCCTCCCTCCATCTGGTACCCCCATTACCTCCAGCAATACCCGCTTAGTTCATGTCCATAGGTCATGCATATCAGTTCTTTGGCTACTCCATTTCTTATACTGTTCTTAACATCCCCCTGTATACTTTGTACCCATCAATTTGTACTTCCTAATCCATGCACCTCTTCCCCCATTCTCCCCCTTCCACCTCCCAGCTGATACCCTTCCAAATGATCTCCATTATGATTCTGTTCCTGTTCTGCTTGTTTGTTTAGTTATTTTTTTTAGATTCATTTGTTGACAGTTCTCAATTTGTTGCCATTTTAATGTTCATAGTTTTGCCCTTCTTTTTCTTATATAGTTCCCTTTAACAATTCATGTAATAACGGCTTGGTCGTGATAAACTCTTTTAGTTTTACCTTATCTGGGAAGCACTTAGAATCTTTCAACAAAAGAGCTAAAATTTCTGCAGTAAGAGAGCCTGGGAAATAATGGAGTCCTTTCCATCAGTTTTCCTCTCTTAGGAGTCACATTTTTATAATTTCTGTTGATTCAAAGCAGTCATACCATATAGTTTATTCAGTTTTATGTTTTATTAATTTGGGGTGCTAACTCAATATTAGCTACTCTATCATAGTGAGCCCACTGTTACTCCATTATAGCTGGAAGCAGATGTCCCAGTAGATGACTTTTAATTATTTGATTTAAAAGACTTTCAAAAGAAACTTAAGGCAGTGAGATTAATTATAACTTAATTAATATACATATTAATATAACCAAAACCAAGTTTCAGCTGACTGCCGCAACGATAGCCAAACTCGTGGGACAGGTGATGGTAAAAAAAGGGAAAGAGGTTTATTCAGGAGTCAACAAACCTGAGGAGATTACAGGCTCATGCCTTCAAAACAATCTTAGCATCTCGGGTGTCCTGGCTAGTTTGTATAGGGGAACCGTGGGGAAAGGGGTACTAAGGAATTTCTGGCAAAAAAGCAGTTTCTCAGCTCTGCTCTTGGGTGGTTTCAATGTGATCTCCTGTCTGTGTTATCCTGTAGTCTCATGGCTCCATCTGCAACTTCACTGCTGGTATCTGGGAGCAGGATAAGCAGGCAGCATTTCTGCTGGTGCCGATAGGAGTCACTGATGCTCACCCAGTTTCATGTTGTCAGGGCCGTTTCTCAGTAGCAGGAGCTGCAACTGCTGATGTGTACAAAATACTTATACGGAAACTTTTAATACATGAATATTCTATGAGTTTGTTAGTATAGCCTATTCTGTAATCGCCACTTGATTAGTATATTGTTTATTTCAATTACTGTTACATTACCAAATTAATAAGTAATTACTATAATTCTGTTGCAATTTAATTTTTCCAGTGTCTAAAATTTTACACTTTCCCAAATGAACAAATAAAATAATGGCACTATAATGATCTAAATCTTCTGTTTCATTATATGATATCAATGAAGAAAAAATCTCTTCAAGGAGAAGAAAGCTTTCATACATTTTAGAAATGCACTAGCATGGAATGTTACAGCTTGTATGAATGGTGATTTTAATTTATAAGTGGTAATTTGATTCACCTACCAAGGCACTAAAATCTTTAATAGAACTTGCTCTGTCATTATTATTCATTATTCATAAAGTGATGTGAATGGAAATAGTGTTTTAGAAAGGTTAACATACAGATTAATTCATGCCCTAAAGAACTTATCATTTTAAAATCCTTTCAACGAGCTTCCCAACACCCAACACCTGGACACCCACTAGAACAAGAAAGCTTGTGACCACTGTTTTATTTGGCATTAACAGTGTGAAGAAGTTTAACTAAATAATAGCTTTAATATAATTAAAAGTATATTTTAAAACACAAAAACAAAACACACTCTGATGGAGCTACATTGTCTTTTCAGGTTTAAAGTACAGTGTAACTATTAACTGAATGGTTATTGGTATGGAATAAGAGGGATATTTTTATCTTAAATTAATGTTAAGCCTCCCCCCTTTATTTTAGCTGTGACAACTAGAGCAGGAAGTGAGAAAGAACAACTCCACTGGTACTTGCACTCTAGACTGCAGTAAATGAATTTGATTTTTGTGTGCACTTATATAGCTTAATGAGGATCTTTTTGCCCTTTTACTTACTGCTATTTTGTGAATTAATGCTATCTTCAAGTAAATATGATGAATCAGAATAATTCAGAATTTCACAGAAATTAAAAATATCTCGCTGAATATTGGAATCATTATGACAACTCTAAAGTTCAAAGTAGGATGGAAAATGTTTTCTTACAAAACTTTAAGGATGTGGAAAATTCTGCTTTAAGTTTGATTCTTTTCAGTGAATGATTTGCAAAACTTCTATTACTGCTTTATTATTTAAGAATAATATGGTTTTTATATAAAAATGTTTAAGTGGAGAGTCTAGTATATCTTATAGCTACATGAAAAATTCTCTTTCAGGAAAATGCTAAACCATATTTTGGAGTTACAAAGGCTGAAGCAAATTCTCTCACTCTGTGCAGCTTTGGAGAGTTTCTTGGCCTCTGAGAACATGAAAAAGAGACTCTATCCCACACAACACAGGGAGAAGGTGCAGAAGGCAGAGTTCAGGAATCAGTGGACGGAAGCACTGTGTGGGCCATCTACTCTTGTTTCTACAAAGAGTGATCCACCATTTTCTCTAAGGGCGTTCCAGGCTCCATCTTCTTTATTCCATGCCTATGAGGCATGAGACAAAAAACAGGGACCCTAGCATCACTGACTAGAGTTGAAGATGCTAGTTTGATGATCAAAGATGCTAAAGTCTTGTGCTTCTGTATTATATATCGTAAAATATAATTTCTTTATGAATACTATTTTTTTAAAGATTTTATATATTTATTTTTAGATAAAGGGGAGGGGAGGGAGAGAGAGAGGGAAACATCTATAGGTTACCTCTCCCACACCCCCAGTAGGGGACCTGGACTGCAACTCAGGCAAGTGCCCTGACTGGGAATCAAACTGGGGAACTTTCTGTTTGCAGGACAATGTCCAACCACTGAGCCACACCGCTCAGGGCTTTAAGAACACTTTTAATAAAATTACTTTGTGTTCATGCTGTCTTGACTGTACCCATCTTCTGGAGTGCTTCCTCGCATTCAACTGGTATGATAAACGGGGAATAAAGTTTCCTTTAACTCAATGGGGCTGTCTTAAATAATGATGGGGAATTTAGGCCAGCTGTGTGCTAGTATTAAAAATATATATATCTTGGGGCTGTATTCCTGAGGTTCTTTATTCTTCCCTCCATTCTTTTTCTGGTCATAAAGTTGCAAACTTTCAACGGCCAAAATTAAGATATAAGACTATTGAATGCTTAGCACATCAAGGTCAGAACTAGAATTGCCTACACTTAGAGTTTACCTTTTAAGGTTTAAGGATAAAGCATTCTAATAATTAACAGTATGCTTTTGTTTGGTAGATCCCTTAGGCTGCTGTATTCTAAACCAGTGATGGATGGAGATAAGTGGAGAATTTAGAGAATACAGGATCCTGACATCACTAAAATTCATTACTGTAGAAGAGCTAACAAGAGGAGTCTGTGCAAGTTATTAACTTTCATGTTAATAGCATGTTATTTTAAACAAGAGAATTTTAAAAAATTAACTGAGTTGAATCTCCAACATGGTGATAATATATACTCTAAAACATAACATTGCCAAAGTTTTAAAGAATAGTATATTGAGAACTTATAATGAGGAAAATACTAAAGACTGCTTTATTTATTGTAAGGTCTTGAGGCACATTCTAATAAAATATGAATCGCTACTATACATGGGACGATGATCACAATATAATATTAAGTGAAGGCAAATTATGAAACAATTCATGCAATGTAATATTTTTTTAAATGTAATTATAATCTATATGTACTATGTATAAATTTTTAAGTTTTCAAAAAGCTTGCAAGGTAACAACACGTAACTATAACACTATTTATCCTGGAACAGGGGTTTTTAACTTTGACTCTCAAAAGAACCACCTGGGAAGGTACAAGGATGCTGACGCCGTGGTTGCACCTCTAGACTTTCTGAGGTGGTCAGTCTGAAGATCATAGTCATTCTGGACTTTGGGACTTTTTAAAGCTCCCCAGGTGATAATATAGTCAAGATTAAGAAACACATCGCTATAGTCTGTGTTTTATACCCAGATGGAAAACATGTTTCAGCAGAGTCGACTGTGTTTTGAATTTCATTTAGTATGAAGATGATGACTTTTGAACCTATAAGCTTATACAAATGGCATTTGTTCACTCATTTCATGAAAATTCTGTAGTGGAAGAAATGGTGGCCCCAGTTCTTCTAGTCTGGGAGAAACTTTAGAAAAGAAAATATTATGTGTTTGATGTTCTATTAGTTGCTCCCCACAAATGTCATACAATTAGTGGAGTATAAAATGAAATATTTTGTTTTTCTTAGATAAATGCACAATACCTGAGAAGTTGCTATGACTTTTGAGTAGTGAACTTATTTTTTAATTGTACATTTTTAAATGTAAAGTTATAAAAATAATATGATCATTTTAGTGATTAGTGTATTTGCAGAATTGCTTTCTTATAGTTTTTTGGTATTTCAAATTTCTAAGATTGTTCATATATATTTAGACATTTTCCATGTAAATAGCAGCTTTTGAGCAAACATATATGTATATTTGATGTATATATACATGTATATATATATTTGTATGTATACCTATATTTGTTCAAAAGTTGCTATAGTTACCTAGAAAAATGATTCAATATTTGATGCATCTATACCAAAATGAATGACAGTGTTATTAATTAAAAAGTAGCAATATGATAAATTATTTAGGAATTAAATGATTAACTTGGTTTTAAGCATACTGTCTTATCTGTCAGTAAGATGTTTTACTGGAGAATACCATTAGGCAGTTAGAAATTTGTTGATGATATGTTCACGTGATCAATATAAATTTGGTAATTGTTTGTAGTCAAATAGTGTTAACAGTTTAACAATAAGAGACAATAGTCTCTACAGTGATGAACACAAAATGAGAGGAGAAATGGTAAAAGGAGTGAGTTGGACATGCCACTGCATTTGTATAGTGGGAGGGAGAGGAGGAGGAGTCAACATAAAAGGAACAATCAGAATTCAAGGAACATAATCGGTTGTCACTTGCTACTGAGGTAATGAGCAAATACTAAAAGGAAATTTAAAATAATGACAGAAAGAAGTTAGGGGATTGACTTTGGTATATAAGAAGTTGTTGGTGGCTTTTGAAATAATAGCTCCATAAAAGGGCAAGTAAAACTGAAATAGCAAGAAAAAAATGAGTGACTAAATGGAGATACTAGGTACAGATTTTGGTAATTGTGCCTGATGATTAAAAAAAGATTTAAAAAAAGGTATGAGGCCAGTAGAAGCTATGAAAATTAAGATTAAAAGGTTAAACAAATACTTGATATGTATATCCCAAATACATAATAGATATCAAGGGTTACTACTGCACTGCAGTGAAGAGCATTGGGGATGCCTTAACTTTGATTAGAAGTAAAGTAACTTCTTTGGAAGATGAAAATATAGTGAAGATGCAATTTAAAATGTTATTTTAGAGGCAATATATTCTTCTAAAAGTGAGCAACTTGGGATATTTTCATGGAATGTACTTCAATTTGATCTGCTCTGTCCACAGATGCCATGTAGTTCAGCAGAGGATACCAAGAACTTTCTATTTTTTTAAGATAAAGTTTCAGTGTGAGGACTGATATTATGATTTTGGGGTAAATTGATAAAATAGGCACAAAATAAAATGCAAACGTTGAATTTTTGAACCAATAAATACTAAAAATATATTTAATTTTAAATACCTTGCATACATATGTAATACTCACAAATAAACATTTGGAAGCATTTAAGATTGACTTAAATTTACTTTTGCATATTTAAATCATTTCCTCCCAATTTTCATTTGTTCTTGTATATTAATGAAAAAATTTTAACAAATTTGGGAGGAAGAAAAGCTAATGTTTATCTTCATGGCATTTTAATTTGCCAAAAACTTGATTTTTCAAAACTAGAAAGTAAATGATGAATCTTAATGTATTTTCTCTCTTGGCAAGTAATGAGAAATACAGTTCTGAAATGTTTTCCTGCTGTGTGAAGCAAAGGCTTTTCTCCCATGTGAGATCATGGTTGAGGTTTTCAGAAATGCATAATTAACTCAAAACACTTTAAAGAGGAAGCCAAAGCAAATTTTGATAGACTCTTTCTTGGTATTTTCCCTTATGTGCTCCCATTTTCCTACCATGTAAATACTACCTACCATTTCCTTGGTTGCCTATGGGAAATAACGCTCAGCTGCTGATCCAGCTGAAACTAATTAAACATTTCTGTGTAAAATGTTCTGTTAGTCTATAGCATCAAAAAAGAAATAAGAGGAGACCGATAATATTGCAAAATATCGAGTCTCCACTATATGTCTAAATACACAAAAATGCCTAAAATACCAAATTGTTGGTCTATTTCCTATATTTAATATTTAATGAATTTCATTTACCATTGTGTTTGATCTTGGAACAATCATAATTTAAGATTACATGTGTTCTTCTAATGGGAATAAAAACTGTAGAATTAAAAAAAAAAAACCTCTTCATTGGTTACAAAAGAAGCAAGCAGCAATGATTAGATAGGCTTTAAAGTCAGCGTAACTGGAATGTGAACACTGTCTTTCTACATTACAGGTTGTATGTGCTGAACAAATCCATATGAGCTCCCTGGGGTTTATGCTTTTATCAGTTAGAAAAGGAAAAAGAAAAGAATGAGACGGTAATGATCATCAAGGGCATTGTGTTTTGAAGTGTCCATATGACCAGCAGTGTAAGTAAATAGTAGTTGTTAATATTTATAATAATAGTAACAATAATAATGTTGACAGCAATAATAAAACCAAGTTTTGCTTTCTTGTAATATGATGGCTAAATTACTAAATTATATAAAGCAAATCTGGGGGTTATTCCAAAATGGTTATTTATAACCTGATTCGAGGTTTCTTTTGAAATTGTCATTCAAGTTGACTTAATTTTCTGCTTGACTAATTGACCATTTAACCTCTTAGTGCTCCGCCACTGCTGTTGCATCTCTCATTTTAAGACCATGAGTGAAGAGAAACAAGTGCATGCTCTCCTGAAGTAATATAATCCAGTTACCCTGGGGCTACGGTGCCTGTGTTTTCCTGCTCACTGATTTATGAGGAAACATGAGTGAGGATAGCATGCAAATGGGTTTTGAGACAAGTTTAAGAAATCTGTTCTCAGATGTAAATGTTCTATTGCCTCTAACTCGAGCCAGCATTAAATATAGGTAATGTAGATAATTGTATAGAGTTTGAACTCTGAAGGAAATTAATCATTTCTCCAGGTAATGAATTACTGCCAACCTGGAAAGAACTTTTTCACTGATTTGCAAAGCTGTGGTTCATTACCAGCCAATAATTGGAGTGGTGTGTGTTCAATATCCTGTGAACTACTTCTTAAGTTATTCTCTAGATAAGAATTCCCAGTATATTGTGCAATTTTAATCCTCCCTTTTGAAACTCCTAGAGATATATTATATTTCTGTGTATATCCACTGATAATAGCTCAATCTCTAAACCCTTGTTATAATATTTTAGGAAAAAAGATTGAAATATATTTATCAGAAACACACTTCTAATATTTGATATATATATGTATCAGTATATCATATATACTATCATATCATACGTATGATATACATACATATCATATATTGTAACAATGCATATAGTGTGTGCACGTGTGTGTGTGCATGTGCGTGCGTGTGTGTGTGTGTGTATATATACTGTTGCACAGAATATAGAAGTATACTAATATTAATTTTGGATTTTCTAAAATTTTTATATTGACATAACCTTTAAATTAGTTAGAAAATCAGTAACTCAAATTATAATGTCTGTTTAGATTTAATTTCAGGGTGGTTCACCATCCTAGGATATTATTGGGCAGATCTGAAGTCAGGGTACAAAATAATGATTACTGTGAAACCTATTTAATTCTGTTTTTCTCCTTGTAGATAGTCTTTATTGCTCCATGTGATGAAGTTCTAACAAAGCATGCCACAGGAGACTACTTGTGAAGATATTTTAGAAAGAATTGACAAAAGGTTGAAGACTTTTGATGTGCCAGGATTGGAAGTACAATATATGAGACCATCCGTGGGCAGCAGAAGATTACTATAAATTGAGTCTAAATTCTTTATCTGGTGTATATATCTTTATGTACAGTATATAACACTGTCTTGTCTTCTAAGGAAAAAGTATCAAACTTCAGAGCTGGACAACACACTGCTGTTGTTTACATGGGCATCAGATTACTCCTCCTAGAAGACAGAGAGACCTGAACCCTACTATCCTCCCTATACAACATCTCCCCTGCTCACTCAGAAGTTTGTTTTTTTCTTAGGGCCAGCTGATGCCACTTATATGCTGTTCCAATCAAATAGATCTGGTCCAACTGCCAATGTCAGTGAAATCAGGTCATTCTCTGAGATTTTCCTTCCTTTTCCTGAACTGAGCCCTAATTTTCTTAGTCTATTTAAAAATAATTCAAATAATAATTAACTGTATTTTAAAACACACAAGTTTATGTATATAGAACTATACAGATAAGAAAAATTTTAATTAATTTTCTGTACTGAAGGCTAAATGTGGTTAAGTTGGTTAGGAAACTAGCGATTCTATTGTTCCTGTATATTAGGAAATATTGTTAGTCATGACATAGAGCAAGTTTTTAAAATATAAATTAGACAGGTAGTAAGAAGGTATAATTTACATGTTGTAAAATTTACCATTATGAGTATACCTTTTATGTATTTTGATAAACCAGTTGTTATGTAACTACTAGTATAGTTAAGGTACAATATATATCCACCAGCTTTTAAAGTTCCCCTTTATAGTCACCTTGCATTTCATTAGCCCTTGGCAACATTAATTTACTTACTGTTATTATGAGTAATTATTGCCTTTTAAAGAAGGTCATAAAACAAAATTATGTATTATCTATCTAGACTTTGTATATGGCTTCTTTTACTTTCAGTTATGGTTATTTTGTGCTGTTAGACATAGAAGTAGTTAATTCCTTTTTATTGCTTAGCAGTATTTTACTGTATCTATGTACATACCACAATTTGTTTATCCATTCATCATTTGAAAGACATTTCCTTTAATTTCTAGTTTTTGTTAATTGTGCATAAAACCACTATAAAAATTCACATATGGGCGTGTGTGTGTGTGTGTGTGTGTGTGTGCACGTGTGAACATGTTTCAATTTTCTTGACTAAAGATCAAGGAATAGTTTGCAGAATATATGAAAACCATCAGACTATTTTCCCAGTGGCTGGGCCATGCTACTTTTACTCCAGCAAACTTTTTTTTTTTTTTACTTGTTTAACATTTTTAAACATTCAAATATATTTTTAGTTGTATCCACTCTGATTTTAATTTTCATTTCCCTGATAGCCAACCATGTTGGCTATCATCATATATTTGCTATCTGTATATCATCCTTGGTGAGGTCTCCGTTCAAATCTTTTCTCTGTTTCCAGATATATATATTTTCATTTCTTATACTAAGTTGTCAGAGTTGGTTTTTAAATATATATGTTAAATATCTATTTGTTAAATATCTATATATATCTTAAATAAATATGTTTTTGTTGACTATATATTTAAATATGTACATATACACAAAAACAAAACAAACAAAACAATTGGGGTCTCAGAATGAAAGCAAGTCACTTTCTCAGTTAAATAATAACTTTTAGTCTTGAGATCCTCTCAAGTCTCCTTTTGCTGGGTCACATGTAAACTTTTGATCATGATATAATTTATCACAAACTCTAGACCTTCAATAAGTACCAATTAAATCACAAGAAATTTATATTTACATATATAGATTTCAAACGACTTCTAATGGAACTATATATATATATCTGATGAAAGAACATATATATTCTTCCAATCTAGTTTATGTTTTCATACTTTTAACATGTCTTTCTAAGAGAAAATTTGTCATTTTGATCAGTTTTCTCTTTTAGTTAACTATTTTTTGTCCTAAATATCTTTACCCCAAGCCAAAGTCACAAAATTGATCTCCTATATTTTCTTTACAAGTTAAAGAGTTTTGGATTTTACATTTAGCATATGATCCACTTTGGGTTAATTTTTTCTTATACTGAAATTATGGGTCAATGTTGATTTTTATTGAATAGTATATACACTTGTTTCTATACCATTTATTACAACAATTATCCTTTCTTCATTGAATTAAATTGCCTTGACATTTTTGTCAAAAATCAATTGACTCTGTGTGTGTGTGTGTGTGTGTGTGTGTGTGTGTGTATGAGTCTATTTCTGGAGTTTCTATTCAATTAGTTGAATAATTTGTCTACCTTTTTGACAATAACATGCTAAATTTATTTCTGCAGATTAAGGTTATGTTTCCCAATTTGCTCTTGTTTTTAAAAATATTGGGTCACAACTTCCCTCAGGAGTTTCAGGATATAAGCTGAAACTGGCCCCATATGCTGAGTATAGAACGAGATCAAAGAAAAAAGCAGGTCATCAGATTGGGAGGTGGCAGTTTAATAAGTAAGGAGATTTACTTATGAGGCTTGTCTTGGTTAGCCACAAAATGAATAGTTTTCTGCACCCACCTGCCAAATCTTGAAAGAATGTCTAGAGGCCTTATAAGAGAGGTCATGTGCACATAGAGCTTTAACTGGATTCATTAATCACACAGGGGGTCTTAGTCACATACTCAGTCCAATCAGCCTCCTCACCATAGTTTCTATCTCAATTTCGTGTCCTTGGGCAACTCCTAGCATAGAAAGCAACTGGTGCCCTGTTTCAGAGCACAGCAGAGGGGTTGGTGAGGCTCTAATTGCCTGAGTCCAGCTCACAGATCAAACTGGAGGTTACTTCTTTTGATGACTTCCCCAAATGCAAAATTATTTAAGTTCTCCTTGTTCATATGTTTTTCCAAGCAAATTCTGTAATTAACATGTGAAAGCCAACAGAAATCCTGCTGGGAGCTTGACTGTTTATATCCTCCCACTTGACAGTATAACCAACAAAGGGGCCTCTCTCTAGTCTCCTTCCTTACCCTCATCTAGTTTGGAGCAGAAGATGAAAGTCGGAGAAAAAGAGCCTATAAGTGAATGTAAACTTCCATTTTTTGGTGAAAATCCCAGGGTTGCTATAATCTTACAGTAGTCTATACTTGGCTTCTTGATAGTCATTAAATTTTAGGATATTTCTTCACCCACTTTCCTGATTCTGTCTTTTTATCCTATGATCTGCCCCAGTGAGACACTCATTATTATGTCTTGTCTTTCTTTGACACAGTACTGTCTTTCTTGTCATTGCTGGCTACTTCATTGCCTTGGGATCCTGTCTCTCTGAGGGGCCCAAGACAAGTTACAATTTAGTAGTTTATATGACTGTTTCTCATTTTTAAGAATAAACATTCTATTCTTTCTATGTACTACATGGGGTCAGAAATAAGTCCTTTTTTTATTATTGTTTTGAGGGGGCTAAACCTATTAATTGCTAAACTGTGGAGTTAACGTTTTTTCAAAAACCATTTTAGAAGAGACTTGGGTAGCTGGGAGAATTGGTTATCAAAACCACAAATTTTCCAATTGTGAATTCAAAAGCAATGTCATCATTGTCAGGTACTAATTATTTTCATAAACATCACATGCTATTGAAGTGATTATAGTTAATAATACTTGTATAAATAGGAGATTGATATGTTAAGAAGCAGAGATGAAGAAACAACCCTAGAGGGACTACATTTACACAGCTTTGCCACTTATAAGCATTCTTTTTTACCCTTTCCTCTTTTCTTTCTCTCCCTCTCCTTCCCTCCCTCCCTTCCTTCCTTCTTTTTTCCCTCTACCTTATGATCGTTACTCATTTCTTCTTCCCTTTAGTCCCTTTTTCATGTTACATTATTCCCTTTCATTCTATTATGCAAAATATTTCTTTTTAAAAATATTTTACTTATTTATTTTTAGAGAGAGGGGAAAGGAAGGAGAAAGATGGGGGAGAGAAACATCAATGTGTGGTTGCCTGTTGCACACCCCCTGCTGGGGACCTGACCCCAACCCAGGCATGTACCCTGACTGGGAATCAAACTGGTGACCCTTTGGTTTGCAGGTCGGTGCTCAATACACTGAGCTACACCAGCCAGGGCTATCCAAATATTTCTGAAATATCTATATATAATAAATACTCCCTTAAATACTAGATATACAAACATTTATAATGTTTTGAATATCAAGTAGCTCACAGGCTAATGAATTAAAACATAATTAATTTGGTAAATTTCATAGCAGAAATATGAATAATATGTTTGGAAACACAATGCAGTACAAGAGCAACCTTCTTGTAGTTAGATCTAGGTTGACAGAGTTAGTTTGAGGAATTTCCAGGGTTCACTGCCTGGAGATTATGGAAAATGAAATATAGGAAGTGCACAGGAGGCCCTAAATTTAGAAATGGAATGTGAATTACATGGTTACCAAAGTGGTAAACTAGATATTCTTGATACTTTCCACTAAAATACCCCTGAAAATATATCAAAATACAGTAACTGACCTTGGAGTTTGGCTAGAAATAGCTTTTTAAAAAAAGACTTTGAAGCATCTATGACTATGAACTCTGAAAAGTTGTACAAATTCTATTACTCTTCACAAGTTATATTCTTATCAAAATAGGTCATCATGTTTCTGAAAGTTAAGATAGCTTTGATGATGTTCTCCCGCATCAGAAATCAGGAAAATATTTTTTCTTAAAGTGTACACATTACATCGCACAAATCCCTCCTATGAAATCAGAATTTCTCTTTTCTATATGTCTAATCAAGAAATCATAACTATATTTTTAATCAAACATTTTAATGAAGTATTATAATTTCAATTTTATCTAAGAATTGGAATGAATTTTCAAACAATAATCTTAATACTCATTGGGTAAAACAATATGTCTTTCTTTTATGACTA
>PVJD01008137.1:0-75874 GCA_004026545.1 Mormoops blainvillei | reverse complement strand
AAACCCTAGACCTTTCTGTTTACAGGCAACACTCCAACCAGCTGAGCCACACGGGCCATGGCAGATCACGGCTTATTTTAAAGGATAAGTATTCCATATTCTATAAAGAAATATTTGAGATAGGCAATGAAGGGCAGGACAGCCAGAATCCACCAAACTGCTGCTTAAAACCGGCATAGAGCAAAAACTTATTTCTTGGATTCTAAGAGTAATTTGGTGTTTTCCTGGTTTTAGCAGATATTTTGCTTATATTTCATAGCATTTCACCAGGTATAGTTTTTAAATCTGTAGAAGGACCCAAACGATGGCTTTGTAGGATAGAGATTCACATGGAATTCTTAAATCGCTCTGTCTTTACAAGTAGAACTAGGCACCAGCATCTGATACAGGGTTTGCTCAAGTGAACCTTAAAGCCAGTGTTCACCACCTCTTAGATTAGTGCTACCCAGTATATTACTGATAAATAAATTTTGTTACTTTTCCGTTTGAGGAAACAAAATCTGCACACCAAAGTTCACCTGAAAGTTTGTGACTCAGTCTTACAAGGGTGGTGTCTCTGATTTAAGGTGTTTCCTTAAAAGGAAAGCAAAGAAAACATGTGAAAAGATTTTTATAGTAAAGTATAGCCACCAGGTGTCTAAGGGATTAGAATGGTGCTTGGATGCCAAAGTGGTTTTGGAAAATCCTCACGTCTACATTCAGTAAGAAATAACTTCCACATAGGCAGTCCCTTGTTTGCCTTATTCCTCTAGAGCTGCTTAATAACGCCGCCTTCCCTCTGGTTCCTTAAGAAGAATGTTTACCAAACCTTCATGGTTTGGGGAAACGATGATTTCAAATTTAATAAAAATAAATTTTGAAAAAGAGAAATTTTAGGGTCTGAGGAAGATATATCCTCATGCCCTTTTCTAGAGCAGGGATTTCCTTGCATCGGGATTTTCAGAACTGGCCTTTGCGGAGCTTTAGCTGCTCCTTGGTGATGCCACGTGAGCAAGAGGGCATCGTCTTCAAATCTGAGTTTGAGATTGTATTAAATGGTTCTAGCTAGTCTTGTAAAACTTGGGAGAAGCTTCATGATAAAGAAACTTGTTTGCTTTGCTTAACCCAGTGTTTCCCAACTATACTGATATAATTTATCCTTTTGTGTGTGTGTGTGTGTTTGTGTGTGTGTGTGTGTAAAATCACCTGTGGAACTATTCTGTGGAATGCACTTTGGGAAACATTTATATACCATCCATGATAAGTGGCCACAGGAATATAAGAATGGATGTTTAACTCATTATCTTATCACTTATAATGGGTAGCACCCTTCATTGACGATAATTTTTTATCTACTATTCATGTCGTTAAAATCCTCTCTACGATGTGTGCTGCATATTTTATTGGTGACACTAGAGAAAGGGTATACTTGTGCAAATGCCCCTCCTAATATCCTTTCTTGCACATGAAGACAAGGCGAGTCCTCCCTGTAGGCTATTTCTAGGTAATTATCCATACTCTTCAATCCCCTTAAGATTTCCCTTTAGTTTTTCTTTTTCCCTCCTACAATTTTCTCCAGATCCTTTTTAAGCAGGTGCTGAAGTAAAGAGCTCATGGTCTCTATTTTTCCAACATGTTGGCCCCTAAAGATTATTCTGCATATTGTTTTTAATTGTATATTGATAGCTGTTTTTAATTTCCAGACTGTATCTTATACTACCAGCTATTGACTATTAGCATGTTGGAATAAATAATTACTTCACCAAGTCTTTTTTTTTTTTTTTTTGGCATTTAGTTTCTTTCTTTTCTGGTTTAATTACTTTTGTTGAGTTGTCACTGTTCTATAAACTAAATAGAAACACCCTTAATCTAAGACACTGATAACACTTTCAGGCAATTCAGAGCCCAGGTTTCTCTTTCTACCTTCACTCATGCTTCTAAAATATGTCCTTAGGATAGTCCACTCACTCACCAATCTTTAAGGTCCATCCAAAGATTGAGGTCAGTGAGTGCAAGTGGTGAATGTTATTCCTCTTTGCACCTTAAATCCATGTGGAGTGTCTGTATCTGGTGGTTTTTTTAATGAATGTCTGTGTAAGAACATCAGACCATTCAACGAGCCATATCAGAATAATATGATCTGAACCATCTTCTGAGCTTACAAGTGAAAATATTATTTGAAAATAAATGCCTTATGATAGCCCACTAATTGTATCTATTGATTCTTCCTTATTTACTGTTTGTTTTCCTATGAAAATAAAAGTTGAATTAGTCACATACTTCCATTTCCTAAGGCCATGTAATCTCCATGCTAAATGTGTACCCAGATGACAGCTAGCTTACAGTTTCATAAAATTTATTTTTTAATATTTTACCATTTCAGAAGTCAGGATGAATCATATAATTGATGGCATCCTAGCATTGTGTCTTTGTTTAATTGGCAGGAGTTTTTGTTTGTTTGTTTTTTGTTTTTCCTAGTGATGCATATAACAATGATGAATGAGATTGAATAAATATTTGATGAAATACAATATTTTAATGCTTGAAGTATGTAAAATACAGTGCTCTGTGACCAAGGAGAGTGAGATTCTTAGAGGAGAATTAGAATACTGTAACATCAGTCATATCATGTTTATAGGTTTTCCGTGTGCATTTTACCACTTGATTAACATAATAGCAGTGGAGTTATTATTAGCCTAAATTCATACCTGAAAAAAAACATGCTTAAGTGATTTGCCCAAGGACATAGAATCACAAGGGCAAAAACCATGTTTATTTTATTTACAGGAATAATATAGTGCTTGGCATACAGTAGGAACTTAGATCAAGTTGTACTCAAGTTTAATTATTCTTATTTAAATATTATTCCCTTCCTGTTATAACATCAGTCCATCTCCTTCATCTCTCTCCAGTAGTTTACTGTCTTTCATTCCTGGCAAACTCCTTAAAGGGTGAGACCAAGTAAAAACATATTTAAAAAAAAGATCATGACAATATATAGAATAGTTAGAGTTGGAAGGGATTTTAGAGATTGCTGAGTCCTGTCATCATCTTAAAGAAAAGCAAAGCGAGGACCAGAGAAATTAAGTGATTTTTTCAAATTTATATGACTAGTAGGTGGCATGCCTTGGCCTCGAAGCAGGCATTCTGGCGTTTTGCATTTACTACCTCCATTTCCCGAGTATGGTTAGCCTGTTAGTTGAGTTCAGCTCATCTCTTGTCTTCAGGATTAGTCCGAAATTTTCATCTTGTGTCCAAATTGCTAGAACTCTCCGCTGAATGCCTCTTAGGGGCGTGAACCTCAAATCCTGGAAAACGGAGCCAGCCACGGCCTGCTCAGCTTGGCTCTGCCTCCTGTACGCCCATGAGGCAATGGGGCCCTGTTCTTCCTGTCAAGCTGGCACAGACCGTTGAGAACCATCCTGGATTTCCCTTTCCTCACCCCTCATATCGGAATATGGCCAAGTCTTGCTAACCTTACAACCTCCTCATTTCTCAAATCTCTCTCCTGGCCCACTGACCGCTGCCCTATTTAAGGCCGCTGCCGCTGCCCTCCTCAAATCTTGTAGTGGCACCTCCCTGATCCCTCCTGTCTTGGGTTTCGTCCCCTAAAATTTACTCTATAAATTGTAGCCAGAGCAAATCATATATAAATATGAGTCTGTTCTTGATCCTCTCCTGTTTAAGTCTTTTACTGGTTATTTTCAGATTTAAATCCAAACCTTTAGGCTGACCAGCAGCTTCTCGCAAATTCTGGCTTCTGCCTGACTCTTCACCCTGTTTCCTGATCCGACATGTACCTGGTAGTCATACCAGGAATTTAAGCATAGTTGTTAAGGGCTCAGATTTCGGAGTTTCACAGTTAGGAAAAAATCTTGGCTTTAGTTTACTAAATGTTTAAGCTTATTTTCTGTGATTTAATTTCCCTAAGTCTCAGTTTCCTCACTTGTAAAATGTGGCTAATGTTAGTTTCTATTTTATTGCATTATTGTAAAGAATAAAGGAGGTAGTCCATATAGAGTGTTGATTATGTGCCTAACACGGACCCTGTGAGCACACAATAAATAGTCTAGGAATCGAATTCTTTTCTGTCTTTGCTTCAGCCAGTTCCCCTCATCACTGAAAACTCAGTCCAGTCTCCATTCAACTTGAAAAACTTCCTTAACGTGCCTCCCCCAGGTGGGGCCTCTTAGCACCTCTGTATTTCTTTATCATAGCATTGCTCGTGCTGGGCTTACTGACCTTTATATCTTTCCGACTAGACTTGGGCTCCTCCAGGGCAGTAGCTATGACTTTTAACTGTGTATCGAGAATCTAGCGTGGCGTCTGGTACAGAGAAGTTGCTTGATACATATTTATTGAAATGACCTAAAGATCATGAGAGGAAGATATCACTGTATTCTCAGCTCCTGACTTGTATGTAGTAAGCAAATTGATAAATACCTGTTGAACAGATGACTTAGTGAATTTAGAGGTAAGTGCTGTCTTTGGCAGTTTTCTCCTTCCCCCGTGTAGGGAAGGAACAACTTTTCCTTGACCATGGCTGGGCCTGAAATTAAACTGACAAAGACAGATTAACAGGAGGAAAATCTATAAATTTATTTAATGTAAGTTTTACATGACATGGGAGGCTTCATAAGGAAATGAAGACTCTTAGAAGCTGTTAAGCTTAAGCATTTTTATACTAGGTTTGATTAAGTGTGGAAAGTCATAAGAAAATGTAATAAGACCAAAGGATATGAATTAAGGGTAGTAAACTGGGGGAAGCTTTGCGAAGCCTGTCGATCCCTACTTCAGTTAGTGTCCCTCCATCTTCAGCGATAAAGATGCTACTTTCCTCCAGGTGAAGGGAGCAAATCTCTCACAGGAGAGTTTTATGACCTGCTTCAGCAGACAAGGGAGAGGTCAAAGAATCTTTCCTAAGCCTCCTGTTTCCAGATTCCTTCTTCTTAAAGTATTCTATATTCCAAGATGCCATCTGTCAGGGTAGTGTGTTCTTAACCCCATCAGATGACAGCTCAAGAAAAAAAAAAAATCACCGTTATCAATCTGTGACCATCAGTACACTCCGCTTCATGCTGAGACTGCAGTACAAGTAGTATCTGGGATCTTTGGTTACTCTTATTTTAGAAAGGGACTGACACTTCTGCCTGTGACTTTAAGGTATCAATGCGTGAGTGATTATAAAAGTAAGAACTTTTGGATGTGCCCATTAGACACTCCCTCTTACAGAACAGTTGCTTCTGTTGTTGCAATTGTGTTTCCTCCCCTTGCTTTTTTCTTTGTGACCTCATCAAACAAGCATACCACCTCACAGGGACTTTAAGGTTCATTGAACCGCTGCAGGGGCTCAAACAGATGTTACCTGTGGTGTTACTCTATGCATAGAAGTTGGCTCCATCTGGCAGAATTTCTTCTGTGAACACCTGCAGGTCAGATTATTTACATAAAAATATGCTACAGTTACAGTTGGGATATTCAGTATCAAATGATTCAGTGCTGTAGCATTGCGTTGTCTGTGACACTGATCCAGGACAGATGACCTCTGGTCCTTCAGGGCTGTGTGGAAGTCTCTCTTGTCCCAGACCATCAGATCTCTTCACACTTGGCTGGTGTGTGTAGTCTCTTTTCTTTTCTTTTTTTTTTTTTCTTAATGAAAATGAAATATTTTTACTTGTTAATTTTTCTTTTTTTTACTGTTGTTCAAGTACAGTTGTCTCCAGTTTCCCACTTCTTTTTGACCATTTACGTTTTTCTTTTCTTCTCTTTTTCCTTCTCCTCTGGCGCTGAGACTTTTTCTTTACCTCTGCTTCTCTCTGGGGATCACTGTCACCAAGTTTTAAGTACCATTTATGGTATCACAGGTGAAATCTTAGAGCCCAAACCCAGAATTAATTCCTTTTATAAATTTAAGGATAGAAATTGGGACAAAAAGTGTAAAATCAATAGAAACTTGGGAAGTGAGGTTCTCTCAAAACACACGTTTAATAAGTAAATTTACAAAATTAATTTCTTTTGCACTGTAATTATATAGCATTTCTTCTTTTACCTCCATTTGAGAACTTGCTCAGTTCTACCTTCAATTATAAAAAAGAATATGAGGAGCAACGGGATGTTAGTCACTGGGCTGCATGGGTTATGAATGTAACAAGAAATTTTGCATTAGTATTTATAGATCATCGACTTTATGAAATAAGACCAAATGACATATTCCATCTTTCCCCACACCCTGTCTTCTTTCAGCTGCTGAAACACCAGGCTCTTCATTTCGTATATACTGGCAGGAATCTTCTCTCTCAGTTCACTGAATTGGAAATCATTCACTTTCCTGACTGTTACCATCTTGGAGGAGATTTTCCTGATTGTTCTATCTAAACAAATTTTTCTGCATTATTTTCTGTCCCAACTCCTTTCTTTTCTTTACCTTCTTCCCTTTTTTCCTCTCTCTTTCTCTCTTCCTTTCTTTCTCCTCACCTGAGGACATATTTATTGACTTTTAGAGAGAGAGAAACATCGGTCAGCTGCCTCCCTTCTGCACCCTGACTAGGGATTGAACCCACAATCTTTTGGTGTACAGGGAAAGTGCTCCAACCAACTGAGCCACCCAGCCAGGGTCCTTTTTTTTTTTTTTAATAGTCCCTCTTTTAACATGTAGCTGTTTTATTTATTTGCCTATATTATTGGAATTTTTGGTCTGTCTCTTTAAATAGAATATAAGCTCCATATATTTTACTGAGAAAGGAACTGTGATATAATAAGACATACATATATTTCTTGTACATATGTCTTTGTCTCTGCACCAGTTCCAGCTAGTACTATTTGGTCCTTGAACCTGGTTCCTGACAAAGACCTTCTAAAAACTCTTATAATTTCCTGAGTGATAGGGGTGTCTGACACAGAGTTTCTAACTCCCTTGGAATTTCCTGGATGATGGGAGCATGTTTTTTTCTAGTGAGGCAGTTCTTGGTGAGCTCCTTGATGTGGTCTGGTCACTGGAAAGGTCAAGCCATGGTTAGAAGCTTGGAACTTGTATTCCCAACCCTCATTCTTCAGAGAGGGGAAGGGGACTCGAAATTGAGTGAATAATACATCATAATACATCATGCTTGTATGATGAAGCCTCTATGAAATTCCCACAAATACAAGATTTGGGGAACACATGTGACAGGAGGGTGGTGAACCCCAGCTTCATGGGGGCAAAAGTCCCTCTGCTCAGTATCTTCTAGACCCTGTCATATGTATCTCTTTATCTGGCTTTTCATCTATGTCCTTTATTGTGTTCTTTATTATATAATAAACTGGTAAATGTAAGTTCTACAAGCTGTTCTAGAAAATTATTAAAGCCCAAAAGGGAGTTGTAGGGACCCTAATTTAGGGCTGGTCAGTCAGAAGTACCAAGTTACAATGTGGGACTTGTGACTGGCATCTTAAGTGGGGACAGTTTTGTGGGAGTTGAGCCATTAACTTATGTGATCTGACACTGGTTCCAGGTAGATAGTGTCAGAACTAAATGGAGTTGTAAGATACTCACCTAATGTCAGAAAACTGGTCAGTGTGGGAATAGACCCCCATAAATTTGGTGACCAGAAGTAGTGGTGAAAATAGTAGTTGTACGAAGGAAAATACTACATTTTTCCCATTACAGGATCCAGTTACCTCTCTTTCTCTCCATTGTATTCCTAGTGCCCAACCCATTGTGTAAGCTCAGTAATGCCGAGTGTTCCATGCACTCTTCCAAATACTTTTATCTCACAGCAACCCTCTCGTGGGGAGATTATTATTATCCCTATGTTGCAGCTGAGGAAACTGAGATATCGAAAGATCAGATAACTTGTCAATGGTCACACGGCTAGTATGTGGGTGACTTAGAATTCAAATCAAGGAGGTCTGGCATTGGAAATCTGTACTTTTAATGAATACAATCACAAAAGTATATATAAAAAGTTTAACTTCATATATGTGTGTGTGTGTGTGTGTATGTGTGTGTGTGTATGAAAATGTTCTAATACAAAAGGAAGTGATACACTCAAGTAATGATGAAATGTCCCCAAATAACTTTGGAACACAAGCAACAATGTTGTCACCTGAGTGTTCCCTGAAAGAGGTGAACAATTTCCATGCCAGCTAAACTATACTGTTGTCAGCATTAAGGTATTAAGGTATGAACATATCTAAAGAAAGAATGTGTCCATCATAAGGGGGATTATTCTGCAATGGAAATAAACAAGACACAAAGGAGTTTTGAAGAGGTGTTACTAGGCAAGGAACCATCCTCCTTCACCTCTTTCTCCTCTGTCTGAGAAGGTAGATGGTAACTTGATCAACAACTTACAAGTGTTTTTTGTGGTAAAATACACATAACAAAAAACTCTACAGTTTAACCATTGTTCAATGTTAAATTTCAAGCCTCAGATAAGATTCTGTATAACTAAATAGGAGTTATTTTCTAATTCTTTATTATATAGGGGTGGGCAGAAGTAATTTACTGTTATATAGGGGCAGGCAAAAGTAGGTTTACAGTTGTGAGTATGCAGTTTATTCTTATATTATCATTTATTAATTATTGTATTATTTATTAATATTATAACTGCTAACCCGCTTTTGCCCACCCTTATATACAGATTTTATCAAAATAATTTGAAAGATAGGATTGGATGGAGAGGCGGAAGAAAGGAATGAAGACTTTTCTGTATTATTCTGCAAAATAATGATAAGAGCTAACTCCGGTGTGGGCAGTGTGGGCTTGCAAGTAACAAAAAAAATTAGCGAAATGTTTATTTTCCTAATGAGTAAATGCTTTTTTGGGGGAGGGAGTCACATACATTCTGTCCAACAGTGAACTTCTGCAAGAATGCTAATGCATTTTCATGACTCTGCTAGTGCAGAGAACTGTAAAGTAGACATCAGTAGTCAGTTGTTTGTGTGTCTTGGAGTTACGTTCTTACTGGAACAGCTTTCTTAGTGTGTTCTAGGCAGAATAACAGAGTTGAAGAACTGCATTGCTGGGAGAGAGGTGGGCAATGGATTCTGGATAAGAAGTGTGTGTGGGGGGGGATCTCCTAAAAGTCATCCTGGGAAACTTAGGACAGCTTTTAAAGAATAAGAATGGACCCAAGGGTTAGACCTGCAGGGGTGTCCAACATTTTAGTGTCTCTGGGCCGCACTGGAAGAAGAAGAGTTGTCTTGGACCACACAGTAAATTCACAAACACTAACCAAAACAAAAGAAAATCTCATAATGTTTTAAATAAATTTACCATTTTGTGTTGGACCGCATTCATAGACATCCTGGATCACATGTAGCATGTGGGCTGTGAGTTGGACACCCCTGGTAGGTGAAAAATTGTTTGATATACTATGAAATTTTAAATGGTGTATTTTTGAAAGGGGAGTGAGAACAAACCATAAAATTGAATGGTTTTTCACCATTGCCCCCAAACCTCCATGGTCTTGAAGTATCATACCGAGCAGGAATTTTAGTTCTTGAACTCCATTATGGAAGAAAATAGCTAGAAGGTACATTTAACTCAGGAGCCCAGGGAATGACTTAGAGTAATTAGACTAAAAACCATAACTATTAGGGAGAATGCTTTGAGGAAGAGGGTGTATAACTAGCAACTGGGACTCTAGTCTTCCAAGTGTAGTCTGAGGTGAGGAATCACTCCCAATATACCTCTGTCTATTTCCAGGGAAGGGTGTGTCAGGCTATCTTAATCTGAGTCAATAAGTATTAAAACTACAAAGTGGGTGCTGTGTTTCAAAATGATTATATACAAGCAATCATCTGATTATCAATTAGTTTTCCATGTAGCTTGCTAATGTGAAGAAAATATACTGCTAAAAATTTTTTATGTTTGGCCCACTTGGCAATCAGAATTTTCTTTATCAACTAATAACTGGCATTTTAATGCAATCTGGTATGCTATATAACTAGTCTGCTAAGAGGGGTTGTATTGGCCATAATCTCTAATTTACTATAAATTTATATATCCATCCATATGGATCTGATAAATATGAGTCACCTCCTGAAAGATGATTCCATTCTCAATGTGCTGAATAAATCTAATTTCTGAGACCAAGAGCAAAGGCAGACATGGACCGTGATTAATGTATCAACACCCTTGCTTTGGTGTCTTGGTAGTCAGGTGAATTCATTTTGTGTTATCATGACTTGTCATTCTTATGAACCCTCTGCCTCATATATTAGAAATATTGTATGTGCAGGTTTGTATGTTGTATTACTCAGATTTCTTGAACTACAACAGCCTTTAAATACCCATTTTCTGGCATTTACAAATAAATTGAAGAAGAGTATGCTGCTTCCTAACTTACCTCTTACAATTTTTTTTTTAATGTCATGGACTAGCACTGAATGGGTTCAGTGTGGTTTTCTCTGTGACTGACACCAGTGGCAACTCTCTCACACAGCATGTTCCAAATTTCAAACTTCAGCAGAGAAACCTGACTGATGTTAATCAGAGCAACTGGTATCCCAACACTCTCTCAAGCCAGTTTTTTTTTGTTTGTTTGTTTGTTTTTTGTTCTGGTTCTGCAAGCTCTTGGAATTGCCATATCATGTGACCCACATACAAGACTTCCTGCTTTAAAACCTGTACTCTTTGTCACTGCCATGAACTAATGTCCATTTGAAATATTATAGAATGTGAGAATATAGGAATCAGGAAACTGGAGTTTCACTCTTAGCTTTAAACTGTTTTGTCATTTTTAAAAAAATCCCCACCAGAGGATAACGTGTATTGATTTTAGAAAGAGAGGAAGTGGGGAGAGACAGACAGACGTTGATACGATAGAAAAACATGATTAATTGCCTCCCATATGCTTCCCGACCAGGCAGCAAACCTGCAATGTTTTGGTGTATGGGACAACACTCCAACCACCTTAGCTGCCTGGCCAGAGCTTCTTAGTCATTTTTTTTTATGACTTTGGATACTTTATTTTCATAACAGAATTTTAATTCATAGTGAAGAAGCCCTATGTAGAGACATACTTTTCAGGTCTTTATATTTTAAATTCATAAGAATAATAGGAAAGAAAAATTAGGCCGATACTGTTTGAACAACTGCTGTTAAATGTGCTTGTGACATTTGTGAGAAAGAGTAACATAATTCCACTAGAATTACTTGTAATATCTTAGTTATTGTGTATGCACTGATGCATTCAAGTTAACTGTAATTCCAATATCTTATGGGCAGGCAGAACAGAGTCATTTAATCATTAGAGTATATTGCCAATTCAGATTTCTTGAGGAATTATGCTCATTATTTTTTTACAAGAGATTGTTCATATAACTTTAAAAGATAAGGGGAAGATACAACTTGTGAAGGTATATTATTCCATGTTTACGCATATCCAGAAATTTGGTCAAGTAATGTGAGATGACAAAAGAGGCTTAAAACAGGAGATGTACCTAGTCTAATTATGGAAACCTATTTTTTGGAAGGCATATATTTAATAGGTCATGGCACAAGTTCCTATTTTGAATGAAAATCTTGAAATGAGGTAACATAAAATGGTTTTTGATATACCTTGATAAGTAAGATATAAATGAGGAGTCCATAGAAACCCAGAATAAGTTGGCTCCTGTATAAGATGGGGTCTCAGGACAAAAATGTCCCATCACATTCTAGCTCATGCTCCTAACAATTAGGGACTTGCTGCATTTTATTAGTATTTTTGAAGGAAAACTGGTTCTGCTGCATTTCTGTATCTTGCTTGGAGTGTGACACAGTGCCTTGCACAGTTGATAGGAATGTATGAATGTATAAATGAAATGATAAAGAACATCATTGATATGACAGGGCCATCTTTAAGGCACAGCTGGGGACTCGATTCTGGGGGTATTGTTACAGTGAGGTTATGGTACTTGTCAAATAGAACGCTTCTTATTATTGGTAGTAATTAAAATAAGGGAGTATTTTCATACCCGATGTGTTACCGCAGTCGAAAACCCATAAGAGTGGTTATTTGTGTAAGACAAACTAATTTTGATGACAGATAATGTATCTACATGGATGCTTGAATAAAATGGAAAGGATTGCTCCTGGCTGGGTGGGGTCTCAGCCTCTTCTCCCAAACTGGATGGTGCTACCGGCTGGACTTGGTGCTTCGCCAGGCTGCAGGCAGGACCTCGCAGGTGAACAGGGCCTCAGGCTGGGCTGTGATCTCTCTGGGCCGCAAGTGGCACCCTAAGCCGGTCAGGACTACGAGCTGGATTTTGCAATCGGGTAGGCCACTGGTTGTTCTCTGTTGTTAGGCAGGGTTACTGGCTGGTCCCTCCGGTCAAGAGGGGCCTCCAGCTGTACCCTGCATTTGGGCGGGGCTGCAGGCTGTGGTCTGTGGTTGGCCGGGCAGCTGTCAGGGCTTCCTGGTCAGGCTGCGCTCTGCAACTGGGCAGGGTCACTAGCTGGGCTCCCTGCTTCAGTGAGGCTTCAGGTCATGTTCAACAATTGGGCAAGGTTGTAAGCTGGGTGCTCCTGATGGGTAGGGCCGTAGGTTTTACCCACAGTTCAGGGGTGCAATGGTCTGAGCTCTGAGGATGCCCAGAATTACTGTTCAGGATCCCTGGCTACATGGGGACAGAGGCTGTGCTCAGCACTTGGGCAGGGCCACTGGCTTGACTGTCTGCCTGAGCAAGGCTGGAGAATGGGCCCTGTGATGCTCAGGCTCTCCGGTCAGGAGAGTCTGAAGGCTACACTCAGCAGGGCTGCAAATTTGATTCCTTTCCCAAGTGGGATGTTAGAAAGGGCTCCATGGCCAGGACAGCGTGTTGACTAGCGACCCAAATCAGGTAGAACTGCCAACTGAGCTCCCTGGCCAGACAAGTGTCCCCCTGGCTGTGCAGATGGATCTTTGCTTGCGTGCTGCTACAAGCAGAAGCAAGTCCACCAAGGTCTGAGAGCTGGGTGCGGTAAGCTTGATCCCCATTGTTCAAGTCTGGTGGATTCCCTCAGCGATCCTCATGCGACAAGACCTGAGGGGGCCTCTCAGGAAGCATGCTGCAAAATTTGGGGTGCTGCATATATACATTGCACTCTTTTTTTTAACCACTGGAGAAACCCCAGGCCCAGGGTGGCCGTCTCATTGCTACACTGCACTGCCTTGGAGGAAGGGGGGTGCAGAACGGCAGAGTGTAGCCGTTCCTCTTCCCCTTTTAATATGCTCCTTCTCAGTTGCTGTGTTCCTGGCGGGTGCTTCAACTCACCCTTGGGCTCTGGGATTTTCACAACAGTGTCTTGTCTGTGGATGGTTGCTTCTTGGCCTCTGTGAGAGGATTGAAGTCAGGAACAGCTTCTGTCACCATCTCGAGCCACAATGTTTATCTTAAAAACAGAAACAGTTTTTCCTGGGCATCTCTTATCTGATCTGCAGAAATCACATCTGCTGCTTCCACAGAGTAACCCTGGATGTGCCCAGACAACATTGATAAATGCTCATGGACGAATTCTCTTAATCGTGTATCATGTCCTCTCCTCTCATTTCACTGTGGAACAGTTCTTCGCTTTACCTCTGAGGGCAGCTCCAAGAACACTGTTCTCCTTTGTTTCAGTTTAGCTCCCACTCCTAGGTGCCTAGATCGCCCTGTAATCCCAGGAAGCTCTTTAGCACCGTAAGCAAATGACTTCTTGGTGGCACTTCCCTATCCCTTCTTGAGGAATTCCTAGGCATGTCAAAGGATAACTGTAGAAGTGGTTTAATACAGAATGTCCTCTTTTTGATAAACAGTTTTTTAACAAAAATGTATTAGATACCTATCAGGCAGCAGGAATTATAATAAATCTTCTGGATATAAGAGAAAATATAATGATTCCCACCTTAAAGGAATATACAGTACAGTGGGAGGGACAGACATATTAACCATTTAAGTTCTGTTTATAAGTCCTATTCTAAATATAGTTACACTGTTTAGGTGCTGTATTACATGGTGAATGTACAAAGGAACTTAGCTTTCCCTCTCCCGTTGCCCACAGTAGCTGTTTCTTTTCACCAGTCTTTATCACTTCCCTCCATACGGAATCTCAGCAGGTAATTTACGCCTTCTTACAGGTCAACTAGAAGACTGAGGCCGGAAAATTCCACAAGTTCATATCGTCTCTTCCTCTCCTCACCGTCATCTCTGCCTTGCTTTTGCACCTGTCTCTACTTTTCTGCACTCCTGGCTTAGTGCTAGATGTGTTCTTACTTCAGGCTAATCCGTTTGCTCTTGTTTCACTCTTCTCTTTACGTCTCCTCAAGCCCTTGCTCCATCGCATGTTTCCTCTTTCTCTCTCTGCTTCAGCCATCTTGGTCCGTGAGCTTTCTGCATTAGCTTTCCTAGGCACTGTTTCATGGTTTCATCTCCAAGAAATACATTTTTCCCTCAGTTTCTTTCTATGCCACAGCCTCTAGAAAGCATAGGGACATTCAGATGATACCACAATTAAATATTCCTACACAGCCATCAAAATGGCTACAATTATAAAGGTGAGTAATATTAAGTGCTGATTCGTATAGGGAGCAAACTGGATTCTCGGATACTACTGGGGGTACACTCACTTTGGAAAATATTTTAGCTTTATTTAATGTATTAAGGATAGGTATACCCTGTGACAATGTAATTCTATTCCTCAGAATGAATGTATCCACAGAAAGGTGTGTGTATATTCATGGAGAGACAGTGGAAAAATTAAAATTGCCATTAATGCAGAATAATAAAATTCTGATGTATTTATGTGATAGAGTATTATATATGATACCCACAGCATTTGTGATTCTCACAAACATAATGGTGAACAAGAAAACAAGACTAAAAAGAATAAATGTGGCATAATTCCATTTATATAGTTTGGAAAATTAAGCTACCCTCTCTAGGTATGCATGATTTAGAGATAAAACCACACACACACACACAAACACACACAATAAAACAAGGAAGAGTGATTATCTGCGTGGTAGACAGATGAGAAAATTGTCAGGAATGGGAATCAGGGGCACAGTTCTTAGTAGAAACAAATTAAATGGCAGCTATAAAAATAATTTTCAGGTAGTGAGTAATAATTTCATGATAAACACAAGATTCGTACTCATCTTAACTGTCAGTGGAAGATCCCCAGGTTCACGGATGCGCCTTTCCTGCTGCTGTGCCTCCCTTTTAGTCAGCAGCGTCCGGCCTGATTGCCAGTCTGTGCTTGGCCAGGGCACCGAAAACTAAGCCAATTTTTTTCTCCCCTGCTCCTCAGTACAGAGCAAGTTTTACTTTTACTGATTAAAACTTTGTTTTAGCGTTAAAACAAAACCTCCATAATGTTCAGTTTTACTTCTCCATTTAACACATGTTCAATGCTTTGCTCCTCCTGCTACCTCACAAGTATCACTGCATCATAAGCTCATAACAATACTTTGAGTTGAATATTATTGTTATTTCACTTTTTAAATCTTTTTATTTATTTATTTATTTTTAGGCAGGGGAAGGGAGGGAGAAAGAGGGAAGGAAACATCAATGTGTGGTTGCCTCTCACATGCCCCCAACTGGGGACCTGGCCTGCAACCCAGGCATGTGCCCTGACTGGGAATCGAACTGGAGACCCTTTGGTTGGCAGGCCGGCACTCAATCCACTGAGCCACACCAGCCAGACCTATTGTTATTTCACTTTTATTGCTAAAGAATCTAAGGGAGAAGGAAATTTAAAAACTTGCCCTGTATGACATTGCTAGTATTGCTCAAGACAGTTTTCAAACTCAGGTATTCTGTCTCCAGATTGGGACTTGTTAGCAAGTACTACACCATATTATGTCCCATGGTGTGTGTAATGATTTGGACTAAAGAGACATGAAAGGTAAAAATACACAAAGAGACAAACTTCAGGGACCCAGAAATGGAGTACTGCTGTGAATAGATGATACCCTTTCAAAATACCCTCACACACAGTTTGCCTTTCCCCCAGATTCTCCGTGTTTCAGTACGTGGTACCATGGTCCACCTAATTGTTTAGGTAAAAATTTTGAGCCACCTTCAACTTTTCTGTTATCTTTATTTATTTCATCCAATCTCTCACTGAGCTCTGTCTGTTCTGTTTGCAGTATATATTCCAGGCAAGCACACAGAAAATACAGGCTGTCATCTTTCTTTCCAGGAGCCAGCCACATTGTTTGTAAAGAGCCAGATGGTAAATAGTTTTGGCTGCATGAGCCTGTTGCCTCTGTCACAATGATTCACCTCTGCTGCTGGGACACAAAAGCAGCCGTAGGTAATACATAAACAAATGAATGCAGCTATATCACAATAAAACTTTATTTATATATGCGGACAGTAATTCGCTGATTCTCATCTTACTTTGATAATGTTAGGTATTATATTATGTACTGAATTTATCTGAAACATGGCACATTGGACATAATTGATGCTCAGTGCAAAATTTTTGAATAAATGGCTTAACTTACTGTATCACATCAATTTCAACCAACCTTCCTTTGATGAATGGAGGAGACACTTTTTATTTCAGGCTAAATTTCTATCAGATTTCAAGGTTTCTCTCACATTTTTTTTCACTGTGATGAATATTTTCTAAGTTTGAAAGTACAAAACTCTCTTATTCTTTACATGCAATGAATAGAAACTGTTGTGCCTTCTAATCTCTACCATAAATTGTAGATGTAGTGATTTTCAAGATTGTAGAAAATATAAAGGGAGAGAACCAACTTTGGGGGACTTATCTCTGTTTACACCTGGAGGAAAATGATTTATTTCATTTTTCTCTAAAAGAAAATTGGTTCTTGATCAACCAGTGATATAAAGTTATATTGTTATGCCATAAACTAGTAGTGACTTAATGACCCCATTTGGATTGTTGTGTTACTGATTCATGCACTGATATATTGATGTGTGTGTGTGTGCACGTGTGCGTGCCTAGGTTGGAGTGGAAAGTGGTAATAATTGTTCATAAGACAAGACTGTGCTGGGTGCCCAGATGACATCGAATAAATACCTTACTGTTTAAAAACACCCAGATTCTTTCTTATTTGATATCTCTCATCACTTAACTTGCACTATACAATTTAACATTTTCTAGACTCTCTGGTTTAAGTTCTGTGGTGGTTTGATTTATAAAATTTTGTTTATCTAGTATTGTTTTCTAAAAGAGATTTTAGTGTTGCCTCTAATTCCTCATGTTTGAATTACCCAGAATAATCCAATCTGGTTGCTGGCTTTGCCTGTTCATTGGGATTTCTTACACACAAATGCAGTAATAGATAAGTCTCAAACTGTACTGCTGAGGAACATGGTGAAAGATTAACAAACCCTTGAGGAAGATTCTACAGCTCAGAAGGCTGCTCTAGGTTGTTTTGGGTCACTAATTGGGATAGGTGAGGAAGGAATGATTCAAGTTTGAGTTCAGGGAAATTTGGGCGAGGAGACAAATGGAATGAATATTTAAGACATTGTATGCTACATGTCTCATTGACAAAATCTAAGCAACTCATTTTTAGGGGCATGGGCTCTTTCAGGAAAGGGGATGCTATAATGAGCTTCACTTTAAGACTGACTTAAAGCAAGGAAGGAAGAACAGAACACAGACTCCTCCTGTTTATATCCAACTAGACAGATAGGGTTATCCAATAAAGTGGGCAGAGCTTAAATGCCAGGATTTTAAAAATATGCTTTCCTAATTCATAGTTTTTCTAGTCATGATATTCATGGTATTATGATATAAATTACAAACTCGCAGTATAGAGAGAATATTTTTGACCAGTGAAATAAAGAAATTTCTTTAAAGTTACAGTGAAGATCTGTGGTACAACAAGAACACACCTAAGTTGACACATCAACTTGGTTCCTACTATCAAAAAAGATAAATTTACACACAAAAAAATTAACAAAAAATTAACAAAAAAATTTTCTCTTTTTGTGTTAGTTATATGAATCTTGAAAAGTGTATACAGTCATATAGCTATAACCATAATCGAGATATAGAATAGCACCGTCACCCCTCAAAATTTCCTCTGGCTGTCCCTTTGTGGGTCGTTCCCTGTCCATCATCAGCCCCCAGCAACTACGCAACTGTTCTCTGATCTTTCCATTTTGGCTTTCCTAGAATGTTTTATGTATATGGAACTGTACCGGGCATTGTCTTTTGAGTCTCATGTTTTTTCTTTAGCGTATGCATTTGAGAGTCGTACACATTGTTGCATGTACCAATAATTGATCCAGTCCTTTTGATTGCTTACTAACATTCCACAATGGATGGATCATGATGTTTTTCTTTGTTTACCAGTGGAAGGACATTTTGCATTTTGACTGCTTTGCGTCTCACAAGTATAAGATACCATGAAGATGAATAAAAATGTCATTCAGTTTCTGCGTAAATATAAGTTGTCAATTATCTTGGGTACATACCTCAGCATGGAATTTCTGGGCCATATGATAGCCATATGTTGTATTTTAGAAATAACTGCCAAACTACTTTCTAGAGTGGTTGTACCATATTCCAGTATCATCAGCAATGTAAGAGTGTGCTAATTGCTCACTTGTCTTCTCGGTGCTTGGTATTGTTAGTTTTTTTTTATTCCTTCTAGTATCTATGTAGTGGTAGTTCACTGTGGTTTTAATTTAAATTTCACAAATGGCAATGATGTGGATGATTTTTATTTAAGAACTCGACATCTGTTTTAGTTTCTATATATTGTTGTTATAACAAATTACCACAAACAGTGGCTTACAAAACAACTTAGATTTATTATCTCATGGTTCTGGAGGTCAGTTTCACTGGGCTGAATCAAGTAGTTGTCAGATCTCGGTTCCTTCTGGAAATCTATGGGAACACCATTTTTTTTCCAGCTTCTGTAATCTACTTGCATTCCTTGTCTGTGACCCCTTCCCCCATGTTCAGAGCCATGTAACATCTCTTCTATGAGCTCTTCTTCCCCACTTACGTATGTCTTTGATCTCTGACTCTGATCCACCCTCTTAAGGACCATTGTGATTACATTAAACCCACCTGGGTAATCCAAAATACTCTCATCTGAAGGTCTTTAATGTAATCACATTTTCAAAGACCCTTTTATTGTAAGTTTATATGTTCATAGGTTCTTCGGATTAGAATGTGGGCATCTTTGGGAGGCCATTATACAGCTTCCCAAACCATCCATGTATTTTCTTTGGTGAAGTTTCTGCACAGATCTTTTAATAACATCTTATACTGGGCCGTTTGTTTTTTATTGTTGAGTCTCCATAATTCTTTATATAGTCTGGATGCTAGTACTTTGTCAGATATGTAATTTGCAAATGCATTCTCCCAAGCCGTACCTTGTTTTGCCATTCTTATAAAAGTGTCTTTCACATAGTAAATAAATTAGTCTATTTCTTTTTTCCAGTTCTATTAAGTTTTGCTTATATATTTAGAAGCTCAATATTTAAGTGCATATGCATTTAGAATTTTGATTCTTGCTGAATAGATTTTTAAAAATCATTAAGTGATGTCCCTAGCAATTTTTCTTGTTATGAAATACAGCTCATCTGATATTAATATACCTACTTGCAGCTTTCTTCTTAGTATTTGCATGGTATCTATTTTTCCATTGATGTACTACTCATGTCATTATATTTAAAGCATTTTTCTTATAGACAACATATCATTAGTTGGGTATCTTTCCTGTTCAGTATGAAAACAATGTTTGTTTAATTTGTGTTTTTAGATTATGACATTTAATGAAAGAGATTGATGCACTTATTGGATCAATAAATGATCCAACATGATTGGAGTTTGGTCGGCTATTTTATTTCCTTCTGCTTGTTCTTCTGTCTGCCTTTTTTCTAGCATCTTTTGAATTATTTGAATATTTTAATACTTCTTTTCGATTTATCTATTGATGTTTGATTATATCTTACTGTATTTCTTTTCAGAATTTATTATAGGGATTAAAATATCCATATATTAATTTTAATATCTACTTATATTTTGTCACTCAGAGAAAATATAGAAGACTTGTAACCATATTTTTTAACCTCTTTATTTTATAATTATCATATGTAATATATTTATATTCTTTGAACTAATAACCAGACAATAGTAGTAATTTGCTTTCAGTAGTCATTCACATTTTAAAGAAAACAAAAAGGGAAATCAATTATCTTATAATCCTCCACGTTTTTACCATTTTGGGTGCTCTCCCTTCATTCCTAAAGTTTTAAGTTTCCTTCTGATGCCATGTCCCATCTGCCTGAAAAAAAACTTCTGTTAGCATTTCATTTGGAATAAGACTTATGACAACAAATTATCTTAGCTTTTCTTCATTTAGAATTCTTTTTTTTGCCTTTATTTCATGGAAGATGCTTTTACTAAACATAGAATTCTAGGTTGACAGTTCTTTTCTTGTACTTTAAATATATTTTTCCACTCTCTTCTGGTTTCCATGGTTTCTGTTGAGAAATACACATACATTTCAATCATTGTTCCTATAGGGCAATGTATTATTTTTCTAAACTTACATTATATATATTTAAATGATAAAATTCTCATCATCATCATCAAACTTCTTGCCACAGGTTCCTGAGGCTCTGTTCTCTTTTTATAAAAATATGTTTTTCCTCATTGACTTTTAGATTGGATCATTTCCATTGCTGTATCTTTGATTCTTTTCTCTGACCTCTTCATTATTCTATTAATCTCGTTTAGTGAATTTTTAAAGTATCCGATATGGTATTTCTCATTTCTAAATTTTCTGTTTACTTTTTACAGTTTTCATTTCTCTACTGAGAACTTCTGTGTTTCATATTCATGTCTGGAGTGTTTATTTTTATCTCACACAGTATGCTTTTAATAGCTGATTTAAAGTCTTATTTAGATCATCCCAGGGTTGGCATCTGTTAATTATCTTTTTTAATTGCTCACATATTCCTGGTTCTTTGTATATAAATTCATCTTGAATTGTATCTAGACATTTTAAATATTGCCTGTCAAGTTCTGAGCCCTGTTAAAACCCTCTGAAAAATGTTTTGTTTGTTTGTTTTAGCGGTCAATCATTAAAATTAGATTAAACAGCAAGTTCTATCTGACCTTCGACTTTAGTGTTCAAATCCCTCGTTATGATGTTTTAGGTCAGTCTCTTCATGCGCCTCTCAGGTCTCTGTTTGGGAATTTGGTGATGAACTGTATCCCTGCTTACTTCTCGGGGCCTTAGCCGTGCTTCTTTGTGTCTGCTCCCTGCACACACAGTGTGGGGGTGATGCTGGGACTTGTGTCAGTCAGTTCACACACAGAACTGAGAGATCTTCTCTCCAGCTTTTGCCTTTGCGGAATCTATCCCCACCTTCCAGAACACCTCCTTTCCCAGTTGAACTGGTCAGAAAGGTGGAGTTTTTCTACAGTGTTAGCCCCCGGCTCTGTCACAGGGCTCTATGCGATGGTGGCAGTTCTGAAGGAGAAGTGACAAGAGGAGAAAGAGAAAAATAACAGATTTTATTCATGCTCTTTATACACAGGTCCCAATTTTGAAGTTTCTCTGGACAAAGATTTTTTTGTTTTGTTTTTGGAGGTTTAGGTGCCCACCTGATGCTGTAGTGGTAAAATTTGATGACTGGGGCTGCCCGTGGGTGGGGAATGGAGAGAGAAAAGAAAGGGGGAAATAAAATGTGGCTTCTCCTCACATACCAGCACACAGGGTTTCGTTTTTTTTTTCTGTCCTCTGGCCCAAAATTAGAGTTTCTCACTGATATTTTGTACTATGTAGCTGTTGCAGGGTTCTAGATCTGGGACCATGTGCTGGTCAAGCTGGTAGAAAAAGGAGGGGAGAAAAACAAATTTAGCAAATCATCCCCACATGGGTTCTTTTTCTCCCCCCTCCTCCTGCTATTTATTTTTCACTATCCTCAAGTAGTTAATTTTTAAATTCTGTCCGGAATTTTAAATTGTAATCAGTTAGAAAAATGCACTTTAGGATTCTTAGTCCATCTGGGATTGCACTGTTATCTCTGGTTACCAGTATTTCGATCCTGCTTTCCTCAGTCTTTTCTTAGAGATGAAAGAGAGTGTGGTCATTAGAAGTAGGTTCTAAGACCAGAAAGCCTCGCTTTGAGTTATGGTTCCATTACTTACTGTGTAAAGTAAAATGTAAGCTTTTTTTAATTCCTGAAATGCGGCCATAGTAGTTATTCTTTCATAAAGTTGTGTGAGTTAAGTTAACATGTATAAAAATGATGAGCACAGTCCCTGGCACTAGGGCCAGGATGTGGCACAATTCTAAAGTGCACCATCTGTAGTGTGGATGATCACAGCGATCAGTGAGCTTGGAGTTCTGCAGTGTGCGATGGCTCCTGAGTCAGCTCTTATTTTATTAGCACTGCTAAATTATTATGCCTTCTCTTAATTTCTGTGTTGTTTTCTATTTCTAATGAAAAACTAAACCTGCACCCTGGCCAGTGTGTCTCAGTTGGTCTGAGCGTTGTCCTGTAAGCTGAAAGGTTGCTGGTTCAATCCCTGGTCGGGGCACATGCCTAGGTTGCGTTTGGTCCCGTTGGGGCACATCATGAGTGGCAACTGATTGATGTTTCTCTCCCTCTTCCTCCCTCCCTTCCCCTCTCTATCTCTGAAAAAACAAAAACATAAGCAAAACCCTAAACCTGTTCTTACCTATGTTTTTAAACAGTTGTCCTCTGAGGTAGAAGATAGAGATCGAATAAATGTTCTTGGAAGATCATCTTCATTGTGCCTTCTACTCTTATCTCGAACAAAGAAAACTACATGGACATTCCGCAGAGAGCTCACGCTTCTTACAAATTTCAGTCGCCGGCAAAAGAGAAAGAAATGTTGATCCCTCTCTTGATCCGCAGCTTCCTGCCATGTTGGTGGAGGCAGGGCATTCTTCAGCAAGATGCTTCCACGGTGTACTGGGTCTCATCGCTAATTCTTCTCTCTTTCTAGTGTGACTTATGCCTAATCATCTGTAATCTTGAGCTGAGTCTCCTAGGAGGATTTAAATGCAGTTTTCCCCAGGAGAATTTGATACCCAAAACATAATTACATATTGATCTGGTCACAAATCCTTATGTCAGTACTCATTTCCATCTCAGATTCTTCCGAAGCCCGAGAGAATATTACAGAGTTATGAAACACAGCGTTGATTTCTGTTGGGAGTTTTTCTTAGATGAAGGAATGAAGGAATTTGAAATGCCTAATTCTAGAGTTATTTTAATTTTTTTTTTTTTGATCTTCAGGTAACGTTCATGTACCTGTATATACACTATGGTCTTTTGACAGTTTTTTTCTTTATATTCCAAAATATGGCATAGTGGCTAAGAATGCAAGTTTAGGAATTCTGATTTGAATTCTGGCTCTGCCAGTTAATGGGCATAATTTCTTTCTGTATTTTGTTGCCTCATCTGTAAAATGGGCTGATATTATTTTCCTCCTAGAACAATTATGTGGATAAAGTGATTTATTTATAGGGCCTAGCATATCCTCTGCTGTATGAATATGATCTACTTTATCCATGTTGTACAAATGAAAAAGCTGAAGTACAGAAAAGCTAAGAAACTAATCATCTGTATGTTGTTTGGTCTCTCCCATCCACCTATTCATAGGTCTTAACTATAATGTTAATAAAATTTTGCTTTCTTGTGATTGCATTATGAGAAAACTGGTCTTTCAGGAAAATTAAGCATCTATCTTAGCAATTTTTGCAGAAAATGTGACAAAATACCACCATATGATGTCCTAACTTACTCATTACCTCCTTTCTATGTGTCCTTACAAAAAGGATGACGAAAAAAAATTAAAGGGCGACTGAAACACCTGAAGACAGTAGTGTTTGCTACAACCCCTTTTAAAACGCAGTGCTTAGCTAAATTGGACCTGAATGTCAGGAAGTCTTGTTTTATTAATTGCTTGTAAAGTTTCTAAAAACTTTGAGATGTCTTTTGTTAGCAAAAAATGTGATGTTTTTAACAAAAGTTATATTTCCTGAGATTTATTACTGCAATATTTGCAATTCTAGTTAGAATGCTTAGTTAGCCAGAGGATTGTAGGTAAAACAAATATTGTAGGGAAGGAATTCACCATTTCCTTGCTGGATCATGTTATTAAGGACCCTATTTTAATTTTTTAAATGTATCCTATAGATAGATCCTATTTCTCCTTTCCCCTCTTGGGCAGAGAGACCTTCCTGGGAATGCAGTCAAGTGACGGAAACCACTAGAACAGCAGGAGCACTTGAACTTCTGCATCTGCTGCCCTTCCCCTCCCTCAGTGCCGGGCGTGTAACCAGACCTGAGCGAGGCCCCTAGAAGGACGTTGCTCTTTTACTTAAATTGAGATTTTTTTTTTTTTGCTTGTTAATGTTTTTAAAGACAGTCCTGAGGATTGTAGCCTTTACTATTCTTAACTTCAACCTGCTAGTCGTTTGAGTTAAGTTAAAGCTGCCAGATCTCTTACTGAGGCTGCATCAGAAAAAAATATCCATGCCACTTTCCTGATGGGCAAAGGCTTCTCCAGTCTGGCCAGGGGCTATGGAGTTAATTAGCTGAGTCACATGGAGTCTGATCATTTTGGCCAACTGAATACCATTATTTATATTTGGTGTGAACCATGATCTATGCTAAGAGCTTTGTGTGCTCACTCATTATTCACAATAAACCTGTGAGGAGGCATCGTTGTTGCTGTTATTTCCCTTTTTAGGGGTCGGAACACTAGCGAGAGCAGGTGAATAAGTGAGGTCGCCCAGCTTATACGTGCAGTGCTAGGAGCTGACCTTTGACGTCTAATTCTCAATGCTGTGCTTTTCCTAACAGGGCTCAGCCCTCCAGCTCTGCCTCCGTTTACATCGTTGACTCGGGTGACATGATGGATTGTGAGTCAGTCACCTTTTCGAGCCCACGTACCTGCCATAAGAACCTTGTTGTAGAATGAGTAGATATATGAACGTTATGTTTTTAATTTCTATGAAATTTTTCTCTTTATATCTATAAATAACCTTGGAACAGACTCTTTACGCATAAAACATTTCATGAATAATTGATATGATATGTAGGTAAATCCCCGTGCTACCTATGGGGTCAGAGCATTTCTGTTATTTCTTGAGAGTTTGAAGAAGATTAATTTTTCCATGAAAACTTCTTCATCCGGGCACATGTGTCCTAGTCATTACGCGGTCTTGGAGGCACATGCCCACGTCTGGTAATTGACCTAGTTTGGTGGTGCTGTTATATTCTACCTGATCTGAAGATTAAACAACTGCTCCAACACATGTGAATGCAATTCTGGTGGGTACCATTCAACATTCCTTTATGTCTGAAAGTCATGAGATTGTCAAGGCTCAAGTTTTATAGATTGTCAAGTTATGAGCTTGATGGTTTCTCTTTCTCCAGCATCCTCTGCAGGCAGAATTCAGGGCTAGTAGGACTGAGCCAGGAGGAGATGAGAGGCAGGCACTGATAGTCTGACAAGCCGCGCGCGCGCGCGCGCGTGTGTGTATGTGTGTGTGTGTGTGTGTGTGTAGGTAGATGTAACTTTTTATCATATTGTTCAAGGACTTTTGAAATTATCTGCTCCTTTATATTGCAGAGGCTTTTGGAAAATCCAGTCAGTATTGTGGCTTGTCAGGAACTCATTGCACCTAGCTTTATAAACCTATTGAACATAAAATAAAAGTAATAGGAAAATGCTTATAACCCAGATGAGGCATTGAATTTCAAAAGGGATTTTTTTTTGAGCCCAGATTTTTCTTAATCTTGATTGTCTTCTGTTGCACTGTGCTGTATCACAAAATACATAAAATAACAGACATAGATAGCATTTTGGCAAACAATGCTATCTGTATCTTTTTTTTTTTTGGCTCATGTCTTCACTAATTTTATTCTTCAACAACATATTGAGCTCAAATTAGATAACAGTGTGCTAGTAACCAATGATAAAAACATAAATAAGACAAGATGCTAGACTTTGAAGATATGGTTTGAGAAGAGATGAGACACGGAAGGGAACAATTGCAATGGAGCGTGATTAGTTGCAATGCCTGTCTGTACAAGATACATATGGCAACATTTTTCTATGTCAGTATGAATACTTCATAAACATCATTTTGAGTGGTGGCATAATACTCTTTTAAGTAAGTATTTCATTATATACCTGACTGTTTTTAAACTTTAGGAAATTTATACTTTTGCCCTAATGTTTCCCTATTATCAATTGCGTTCTAGTGAAGATTTCTATGTCTTTTTTCCCACATTTTTTCCTTCACATAGATAATTGGACTAGTTATTGCTGAGTCAATGGGTATCAAAATTTTAAAGCTCATGATACATGTTATAAATTGTCTTAAATATTATGAATTTGTGCCCCCGTGAAAACATATGAATCTGCCCATTTTACTGAATCCTCGACTAACCTACTATAGTGTATTGTATATACTACATATTATATTATGATTTGGAAAAATCCTTTCAAATTAGATAAATAAAAATACTACTTCATTTTATTACCTCTTTCTTACATTATTGGAATTTGTACATTTCTTGTTATGTAGCCACATTTCCTTTTTGGTGACTTGTCTGTTTGTCCTGTGTTACAGCATCTATCGAAGTACTAGTAATTTTCCTATTGATTTAATGAATACACATTAACAAAATCAATCTTTAATCATCACATGTGTTTTTATTTTTTATGAACCCCCACAAATGAAACCACAGAAAGCAAAATATTTATTTCATCCCTGAAATGTGCCAAGAGTACAAAGGAGAACAAGGCACGTAGCAACAGGCAGTCTGGTTGGGGGAGGACAGACCCCATCGCTAACTGCATTAAAATGTAATATGTATTCATGAGAAAACTATGAATTATAGTGTTCTGAGCTCAGTGTTCTGCAATATGTTGAAAATATGCTTTTGTCCTCAACATTCATTTTAATTTGACTCAAATACTTTATAGCCGAATGCTGTCCTTTGTGTGGGTAAGGGGAAAACTTTAAAGGTGGGCTCTTTGTGTTTGAATAAAGCTCAGTTTTTGTCAACCCAGCATATAAACCTTCTTTTGTGTTTGAGGAACCCCCAGTTTTTAAGTTTGTGGCTAGCTGTGGAAGGGCCGGTACACTTCCCGTTGCATAACCTCCTTATCTCTATTCGTAGCTAGGCTGTGGCTCCGACCCAGGCTTGGCTCCGTGGGCCGCATGTCATAGCAGGTGGGCTAGTGGAGAAACGCTTTTGGCAGTGGGAGCAACTGTGGCCCCTAGCACCTTCAGAACCAGCAGCACCATCCAGTCAGTGTGCACTGAAGGCCATGAAGTAGCACAAGGTGTGGGATCCCACCATCAGTGGTGGCAGCAGATTCCGTGGCATCATTTGGGTTATAGTTTAGGTGCCATGACTTTTTCTTTTTTGTTTTTCTTTTTTGCCCTTTTTCTCATCTAATTCCTCTTGGTGATTCTGTAAGGTATCTACTTACTTTATTTATTTTTTCCTTTGTTGAATTTGTATCATGAAGTGTTGATTTTTATTGCTTGTAGTTAAGTATATTGACCACTACAGCTATTGCTGCTAGTTAAATATAGATATTAAGCAGATATGACTCAGAAAGACTTGCCCAATTTAGAGTCTCTCTGGCTTGCTTAGACCTGTTGTCCAGAGACAGTAAGTGAGGGCTGGAGAAACCAGCTAGTAACCCAAGCTCACCTATAGCTGTGCGGTGGCAGAGCCAGGGCTGAAACCCATGTCTCTTAATGGCCGATACTTCTCTTTGCACTTTTCCTCAGTCCTGGCGCATTGATTTGTGTGTTTCTCCAGCTGATCTGTGATTGCCCAGGTCACATCAATCAGGTCCTGTCCTTCTTAGGGACACGTTCCCTTGTTCTCTCCTAATGTTTATTTCTTCCCCCACAGCATGGTCCCCAGTAGGAACAGAAGCACAGAGACGCCTCACTGAGACCTGTGGGGCTTAAGGGAAGCTCAATGGAGCGTGTGAAAAATAAACACAGTCACTGTAAAGTCAGTTCAGTTCAATGAATTAAATATATCATGTGTATGCTAGATCACAAAGATAAATAAGCATCATTCCTAATACACACACACACACGTATACTCCTGTGCACCTCTCTGTCTATATCTATGATATATATGACATATGTGATAGGTCATATAGCCTGTGATCTATTTATCCTATCTATCTATCATTATCTAATAAGCTATGCATATGAAGCAGATGATAAATGAAATGATTTGACTTTTTTCTCTGATCTAATAAACTCATACTGGTTAGTTCATTAGAAGGTAGTGAGTTTGGCAAAGCCTCTTTAAAGAATCCCCTTTAAAGAATCATTAAAAAATGATTTGTGATACCTTTAAGAAAAAAGTACATCAGGGTTTTAATCATGCTATAGGACTGATATATTCAATGCTTCTGACTAAGAGTGACATTAACTCCATCTGACGAACCATTCGGGAATAACTCAAACTGTGAGAAGGAGTACTAAGATTAATTATACACTTTCTGCAGCTCTGTAATTGCTTCATTCATTTTAATTTTTGCATCCTTAGGTAAGCTTCCGGCAGTTGGAATCCGATGGCCTCCTACTGTGTGTCGGGAATTGCTCATAGGTCTTTGGGTTCCCCTAGAGAAGCCAGCCCAGGATTCAAGCCCAGTAGGCACATGAGGCTGCTGTGAGTACTCACTTGATTAATAATAATAATGTGAAACGGACGTGGGCATGCCCCTCTCTGATGGAGTCCTTTCTGGGCATGTAACCTTTTGTGGCCATGACAATGCCTAGATCATTGTTATTGCAGACTTCAGTGTTCCTGTTGTATGAAAACATCAGAAATTATTTGATGATTGGCTTGGGATATATATAAATGTTCTTATTCATAAATTTAAAATGTTTATTTTTAATCTTTTATAGCTTTTAATATAGTCACATAAAATTCTATTATACATGTGCTAAAATTTTTTTACATTTATCCAAAGATCCACAATCTTAGTATTTATTAGTTTAAATCTTGGATCAGATGAGTTCATTTGAATATTGCTTCCTGGTATGAACTTTCCATTCACAGGAGAAATACAAGAGGGTGTTATTTATTAACATTTGTTAGTAACCCCTAACGGCCAGTCTTTGGAATAACAATTACTGCCTTAATTTGAAATATAAACAGAAGATTATCCTTTCATGTGTAAATTGATATTTTCTGCCGGGACACCCCCTTCAGTTTGTGACCTGCTGCATTTCTCTCCTTCCAGGTCAGCTCACATGATGGCTCAGTAGGCCAGCAGTGTGTGTGCTCATAAGTCCACTTTCAGGCTGCCTGTTTCGTGACCCTCCATGTGAGGGTCTGTCTCCCCCGTTCAGTTTATGAGCAACAGTTCAGAGCCAAGGGCGGCATTAGGTCGTGTCTGTGATGGTGCTTTCGCGTTTATCCATTAGGTCAGAAGGATGAGGTCTGTGTGTACAAAATGGGCTGTGTAAAAACAAAGAGGAAGAGAGAAAGATACCTCAAATCAGGAGTCCAATAAAAAGTTCGTGTGTATAAACAGGAGACAGGATAGCTGCTAAAATGCCCTTGAGGGTTATTCCAAAGAGACATTTTAAACTCGTATTGGACAATGACAGCGTAATGAGACAAAACCCTAGCTTCCAGTGAGAACCACTGTTAAAGGGTCAGACTTACCTGGCTGTGTAAGTTGAGCACAGAGTGGCGGTCATGACCTCAGGCTTTGGAGTTAGACGACCCAGGATGGGATCCTTGGCTGCACTGTTGACTTTCTCTGTTACATTGGGAAGTTACTTAACCACTCTGGCCACAGCTTCTTCATTATGTGACTCTCACAATTACTGTACCTAATTTATAGGCTGGTTGTAGAAATTAAGCAAGGTAAATCCATGTCAGTCCTCTATTGAACCTGGTTCGATAAATTCTGGTTATTATTATTGCATATGATATAAACTATCATCACTGAAAGTAACCACATACACTCTTTAGTATACTTTTAAAATAATTGATAAGTTGAATTAGACAAACAAATCTAGAGATGGGGGCAACAAAGGGTTATGATAAAGTTTGTTTTGGTTCTGTATCTTTCCTTCTCTGTGTGGTTCATTGGCAAGAAAATGGAGCTTGGATTTTAATCGTGGTTCCTTTGCCAACTAGAGCTGTGTGAACTTAACTAAGTTACTTGATGTCCCTTAGAATGTTTCCTCATTTTAACTGTAATTATGATCCTACTTTTCACAGAATACTGATGTGAGGTACAACTGAGGTAGCATATTAATTGTCTATGGGACTGAATAGCAATGTAACAGATTTTTTTTTTCTTTTCTCTCTGAATCAAAATCAAATAGTATGACTTTATTTTGACATGATAAGTAATAAAGTTCTGTACCTTAAAAAAGAATGTTTTATGCTTTATGTTTATCAGATAAAAATGTTCAATTTACTTGCTCAGTGTAAAAAAAGAAATTTAAGAGAAGTAGAAAGATGTAGGAATTACCTAAAATTATAATATTAAAAAATAATCACTTCATGTAATCCCTTGGGGAGGGATGACAGGACTGAGGCATCTGGATCTTTGCCCATACTTAGTGTTCATAACCTGTGGTAGAGAATGGGAGGTGCTGTTGTGCTAAGATAACTTCACAGAGAGTTCGTCTTCCATGGCAGCCAAAGGATAAATAATGTGGTCTCTTTTTAGTATAGGTGCTTACTGCAATGGATATACAAAAAGAAAAAGAAGACAACAAAAAAGATAGCCCAGTAAAACGTTCTGAAAATGTTCTAGATTTTCCTAAGTACCTTCAATCATTTCTAAAGACAACCTGAAAAAAATATCTAGAGAATTCCTTTTAGATTTGAATATTTTTATGAAGGTTTAATTTATTTAAGTTATAAATAATTGCCTATAAAAATTTATAAATAAATGTTTACTTTATTTCAGGAAACAATACCAAGGATTATAAATAATATCCAGTTTATATTATATGCTAGAACTATAAATATATATTTAATAAATATTAAATTATGAGAACTAATATTTAATGCCTTTATTATGTGGCAGCAGTATAATTAATTAAATTTTCTCAACAATCCTGAAACAAGCTTTAATTTTTATTCCAATTTTACAGAAGAAAATAGTTGAGGCTCAAAAAAGTTTGAGTATCTTGACCAAACTCATAGTTAATGGTGTGGCCACTTCTTCATAGCACACAGTACTTTCTCTCCATAAATTCCATTAAATTATCTGACTCTATTTATTATTTGTTTATATTTACCTAATTATAAGAGCTTTATATTATAGGAATAGTGGTTTATTAAATGTGATATTTGTAGTAATCTGTATTTAAAATTTGGCAACAGGGGTATGATATAAATTAATGTAACCATTTTTATATCATGTCTTAAGGCAAAAGTAGATTCAGCTGAAATCGTTAAGATTTATTTCTCCTTTTTCAAATGTATATCATGGTTTATATTGCATGGCCAACAAATGAGTTGTCAAAGAGTTGTCTTCTGCTCCCTACTTAGCAAAAGTTTAAGCTTTAGCTAAAACATATTAACTATTAAAATCACCCTTCTTCTATCAAAGAAGTCTAATCTTTAGCATGTAGATTTGAAAATTCTTTAAAAATTTTTTTAAAAAATTATTTATTTTATTGTTGCTCAAGTACAGTTGTCTCTGTTTTCCCACCACCCCTTTCCGCTGCCACACCCTCAATCCTTCCTCCTTTGGCTTTGTCCATGGTCTTTTCTACATGTTCCTTGATGACCCTTCCCCTTCTTTTCCCCCATTATCCCCCACCCCTCTCCCCTCTGGGTTCTGTCAGTTCATTCTTTATTTCAATGTCACTGGTTATATTTTGCTTGCTTGTTTGTTTTGTTGATTAGGTTCTACTTATAGGTGAGATCATCTGGTATCTGTCTTTCACTGCCTGGTTTACTTCACTTGGCATAACACTCTCCAGTTCCAGCCATGCTGTCACGAAGGGTAGGAGCTCCTTCTTCCTTTCTGCTGTGTAGTATTCCATTGTGTAAATGTACAATTGTTTTTTGATCCACTCATTTACTGATGAGCGCTTTGGTTGTTTCCAACACTTGGCTATTGTAAATTGTGCTGCTGTGAACATTGGGGTGCATAGGTTCTTTTGAATTGGTGTTTCTAGATTCTTAGGATATAATCCCAGCACTGGAATTGGGTCAAAAGGCAGTTCCATTTTTAGTTTTTTGAGGAAATTCCAAACTGTTTTCCACAGTGGCTGCTCCAGTCTGCATTCCCACCAACAGTGTACCAAGGGTCCCATTTCTCCACAACCTCACCAGCACTTGTTGCTTGTTGATTTGTTTATGATGGCCATTCTGACTGGTGTGAAGTAGCATCTCATTATGGTTTTATTTTGCATTTCTCTGAGGACTAGGGATGCTGAGCATGTTTTCATATGTCTCTGGGCCCTGTGTGTGTCCTCCTTAGAGAAATGTCTGCTTAGGTCCTTTGCCCATTTTTTAATTGGATTGTTTGTCTTCCTGGAGTGGAGTCCTGTGAGTTCTTTATATATTTTGGAGATCAAATCCTTGTCCGAGGTATCATTGGTATATATTTTGGAATATATTTTCCCATACGGTTGGTTCCCTTTTCATTTTGCTGATGTTTACTTTAGCCATGCAGAAGCTTCTTATTTTGATGAAGTCCCATTTTTTTATTCTTTCCTGTATGTCCCTTATTCTAGGGGACATATTGGTGAAAATATTACTGCATGGAATATCTGTGATTTTCCTGCCTATGCTCTTCTCTAGGACTTTTATGGTGTCACGACTTATATTTAAGTCTTTTATCCATCTTGAGTTTATTTTTGTGTGTGGTGTAAGTTGGTGGTCAAGTTGTAGTGTTTTGCATGTAGCTGTCCATATCTCCCAACACCATTTGTTGAAGAGACTGTTTTTATTCCATTTAATGTTTTTGCCCCTTGGTTGACTATTAATCGATCACAGGTGCATTGGCTTATTTCTGCACTCTCTATTCTGTTCCATTGATCTATGGGTCTGTTCTTATGCCAGTGCCAGACTGTTTTGATCACAGCGGCCTTGTAATATAGTTTGATGTCAGGTATTGTGATTCCTCCTGCTTTGTTCTTCTTTCTCAAAACTGCTGAGGCTATTCAGGGTCATTTAATGGTTCCATATAAATTTTTGAAATATTTGTTCTGTATCTGTGAAATTTGTCATTGGCATTTTAATAGGCATTGCATTGAGTAGTATGGACACTTTAATGATGTTCATTCTTCCAATCCATGAACACGATATATGCTTCCATTTATTTGTGTCTTCCTTAATTTCTTTCTTCAGTGTTGTGTAGTTTTCTGAGTACAGGTCTTTTACTTCCTTGGTTAGGTTTATTCCTAGGTGGTTTATTTTTCTTGTTGCTATAACAAATGGGATTTTTTGATTTGGAAATTAAAATGAAATACTTTTAAAAACAAATTTTGATAAGCCATTGTTAAGCAGTTTAAAAATGAGTATGATTTGTATATAAGAAAATAACAGACTGATATCTATTCACAATATTTATTTAAGAGCTAGACTGCCTATTTTGAAATCCTAATCAGGAAAAGGGCTATGTGGGCAAATTATTTCTCTTCTTCATCTCCGTGTTATCTTTAAAAATGGTGATAATAACAACAATCACTGATAAGATTACTGTGAGGGTAAATGAGTTTATATAGTAACCCCCTTAGAATGATGTTTGACCAGTAAATAATAACCTTCTTATAAGACCCTTTTCCATTTTTGTCTCCTTTCCACACCCTGTACTTCCAAAACTTGGTCTGCGAAACATTTTCACAGTTATATTTTTCCTTTTTCTGGATACTAGTAGAACTTTCTTTGAACCACTTTTACAGTGGTTTACAGTTAAACCACTTTTTGTACGGTGATGCCGAGACTCACCATAAAATGGAACAAAGCCTGGGAGACTTAGAATCAGGAAGAACTGGACTCAGAATCTGGATGGTCACTCCCTTTGCGCCCCGGGGAGGGTACTCGGCATGTGTCTAATAAAATGAAGGTAACTGAGATCTTCCCTTGTTGGCGCCTCTGCAGTGTCCAGGGATAGTGGGAAACTCACAAGTAAAATTATTTCTTCTAAAAAGTGCGAAATTCTTAAGGGCAGGACCGTGTCTCATTTATCTGTGAGATTGATTGGCGTTTAGCTCAGGGCTGCATATGCGTTCAATTTTACTTAGTTTTAGTATGATTTAGATCAAATCGACACATTCACCCAGGCTGCCTGGAAGTAGCCACTGCTGGATGCTGGGACTCCAATGGTATCATTAGCACATTGCCCTGATTTTTTCCCCTCTATATTGGCTCTGTTTTCAGGAAAGCTCTCCTTTTTGTTGTTGTTGTAAGACAATTGTCGGCAAATCCAGTCTCCTATATTTCCCTGTCAGCAATCACAATGGAAATAAAGTGCCTCTTTTTCAAATATTTCAACCAGTGGCCACACATGACCACGTTTGGCTGCGGTTGCTTAGGCCTTTCTCTTAAGCCAGGAAGCTCCGACCCACGGCGAAGAAGTGGTTCCTCTCTAGGAAAATGGGGGGGCTCCACTCAGAAAAAGTATGAGAAGGTGATGAAAGGGCTTCTGCAGGCATTTAAGGCCCCCATTTGAGTGGGAGGGCCTACCATATGATTGACTGCCTCTTTTGCTAGTGCTTCTGTGTAATTCTGTGTTTCATCTTAATGCCGTCAGGTGAAATCTCCCTCATCCTCTCCCAGCCACTGACCTTTACTCTGAGGAGACCAGATTAAGTATCCGAAAGCCCATCTGTACTGTGGAGAGGCCGCACATGGCAAGTGGAGGGAGGCATTGGAGGGGTGGCTGCCATAGTAGAGGCACTGGTGTCAAGTTGAAAGAACATTCTGGTTGTGCCACTGTCACATAAGCTGATATTATTCAAAGAGCAAGGGGATTAAAAAGAGTTGAAAGAAAATACCTTTATATTATAGGCTGTTATATAGTAAGAGGAGTTTTATTGATTTAACAGCAGTTTGAGTACCTGTCATCTGTTGTACCCTGTTTTTTTGTTGTTGTTGATTAGATGAGCAACTCATTCCAGTGTTACCTACATGCTCTACTAATCCTTGTTCTTTTCTTCAAATCGCTTTTGGCAATATTTTGTTATACACCTAGCTGTATTTTTATCTAAGGTCCATTTTAAATAAATTGTAGAAGGGAAAAGGGCATATCTGCTTGTTCTTCAGTCTGTACCAAGGTTTTTTCCATCTGGGACCTAGTACGGTACGTCCTTGCTGCGTGGGCTTACCCTGTGCATCGCAGGACATTTAGCCGGACCTCTGGCCTTACACACTAGATGCCAGCAGGATTCCCCGCGCCTCTGCAATCCGGTCTGTCCCTGTGGTCCTGAGCGAAAATATCTCTAGATATTGCCACATGTCTCCGGAAATGCAAAATGGTTCTGGTTGAGAACCGTTGATCTATGCTCAGCACCCAGGAGAGCGAGGCAGAGAGTCGGCTTAGACTATATTTATTTAAAGAATGAAGCTCTTCTCTCTTGTAGGTATTTTATGGAGACCAACCTGAACTATGGAGATCAAATTTTATCATCATTTCCTTTAGGATGCCTTCTGAGTCACATTTGTAAAGCTGTTTGCCTTTCAGAGTGTTAGCCTAGCTTTACGCAGATGCCGGCTTCTAACTCTCGATAGCTGGCATTCCAGGCGGATAATACCGACTGGTACATCTGCCTGGGAGATCTGTCTCCTAGCTCATCTAAGAGTGGCTTGCTGTTTCCTTGAACACCATGACTTGCTTCTCAGTACTTTTCTCATCAACTGTAATTTTATATCAAAACAACTTTTATAAGTAATCTGCCTGTAGTGTTTATTTTTCTTTTCTAGAAAACCTTATGGAGAAAAGATGATTATACTCTATATCCTTACCATGAACCTAATTTTATTCCTGCTCAGTCTGATGAAATGTAGTATCCAGTTACTTTGAAGTCAACACACCTGGCAGTGTCTATCTAGGAATGTTCTAGGAATAACAGCTGATGTAACCACTCATTTCAGGCTCACATGTGTTAGTGTTAATACACCAGGGGACCTGTCTGCTCGACAAAGGCTAATGACTTTTCCCTGTTCATGTTGCACGCAGCTTATGCTTGCGGTCTGTCACTTTGGATCAAGTAGATCATTTTCTAATAACTGTAATTGACTTTTTGGCCCAAGTCTCCCAAAGTCTTTCTCCTCTAAATTTGTCTAATGCATGAAGTCTAAAGCAGAAAATTTTGGTCTTTACTAAGGCGTGTTTCATGTTACATAAATGTTTGGATACTTTACCAGTCTCGTGTGATAGTGCTCCTTCCTGCAGGCTACCCTTCGCGATTATTTACTCTACCACTTTTGTGATATTAATCATGAAACTAATACCCGGGGAACATAAACGACCTGCCCAGGTCACAGTGAAGAGAGTGGTGCCCAGGCCTCTGTTGTCTCCTCGTCCAGTCCCCTTTGGCTGGTATTTGAAACCTAAGCGACATTATTCAGAGTAGGCCGTGTGCTACCAGGGACTGTTATCAAGCCCAATGATTATGTTTTTGTGCCCCTCTAAGGCAGTAGAAGCCTTATTGTAGATTTTATGAAACGGAAGTTGAAACCTCTGGTGTTCTGACTTCAGGAGATATGGTCCTACTCTAAACTAAGCCCTGGGAATGCTGCAATTTATAAAAATGTTGTTGTCACTTAGAAAGTTTCATGTAGGAAAGAGATAAATATATAAGGCCTATTTATAATTCATAGCTATTACTCAATACGGCCAGTGTTAAACATAAAATTTGGTTTCGGAACACAGTTGATGAGAGAAAATTCATTTGGCCTTCCCTGGCTTGGAGGACACAGAACACCTAGAACAGGATATGAAATTGAACCTTGAGCCCATGAGAAAAAATTGACGTGCCTGCCAGGTTGACCAAGTGGGCACTGTGGAGAACTCAGCTTGCTTCCCATGTAGGCACAGTAGAAATAATTTAATTCATAATTTATCAATAATTTAATAATTCAATTTCCTTGAAATAATAGGACCGAAATGGGAGCTTAAGGCTTTCCTTGAACACAGGTTAAGCCTGAGGCTACCTTGTTTTCTCTATGACACTCAGCACAATTCTGAAACCAAACTAAACACCCAATAATGCTTATTAGATGAAGGGAATGCAATTTCCTAATAAGCGTCCAAATTTAAAGAGGCAGAGAAGCCATTTTTCTTAAATTGGCTTTTAAATAAAGATGAAGATCTACAATTAGGAGGGTAAAGGAGCATTTATTAGTAAATGAGTAAATTCATTGATTATAGGGAAGCAGTTATTAACCCAAGATGCCAAGCCAAGAAAGCATAAGGCTGTGTCAACTAAACAAATTTACTACCTAATGCAGCTAAAAGAAGGTTAACCAAGTGCACTCAATAAAAGCCAGTAAATTACCACATAATTAGACTCAGTCGTTTACAAAAAGCCAGTGGGCACGTTACCAAAGCTGACGAAGAAGCAGTTTTGTAAACTAAGACTTATGGGGCTCCAGAATTTGTGTGTGCCATATTAATGGTAGGTAAGGTAACAGGTTTGGTTTCCAAATCCAAAGTATGGTGAAAATAGAGGAGAGAATAATGATTAAGAGAAACAGGTGTTAATAAAGGAATGAAAGAGCACAGCAGAGGACGCTTTAAAGAATGTGCCGGGAACCATGAGCCTAGGCAGCAGCCATGACCCTGGAGTGGTAAGGGTTTCCTAACTGATGGGTTCACTACTGCCTCCAAGAGGACGGCCAGTGCCACTGCCTTCCAAGTTGAAGACTGCAGCCCAGCAGAAGGTCTTGAATGAACCCTTCAAGAGAACCAGGGTGGGAAATTTAATAATGCCAAGAGCTTCCCTTTGCATAAATACGAAGGAGTTCTTCTTAGGTTCCTGAGAATGGCAGTTGTATAAATCAAAGAGACAAAATTTCAATGGTCGCAAACAAAGGATTTGGGCATTAGAAGGGTGAACCAATATTAATCTGAAGTTCCTAGTAGTTGGTTACTAAGTGACCAGCAGTTAGCTTTGCCTAGCTTAAACTATGAGTCAAAAAAAGAAGACAAAAAGCAAGTTGGTTATAAAGAAATATTCCAGATTCCACTCACCGGGTGATTTTGGTCAGCTGTATAATTTCTTTTACAGTACAAACCGCAGATCTGGAAGCACAAAAGAAGGGGTTTGTAGGGTCACTGCTGGATGCTAGATTATATTTAACATAACTAGTAAGAAGATCTTCATGGGTAGCTACACAAAACCAAAGAATGTTTTCTCAAGGGACTTTGGGAATTTTTTTCAAAGCTTGCTTTTTCTGTTTTTTCACTTGTAGCCCTTTGAGTGAGACTGGCTGAGCCTGTAGGTTCCAGAGGAGCCTCTCTCACTTGCTTAACGGGAGGCGTCTTATGATTTATAGTCCAACAGAGTTAAGGTAACATTTTTCAATTATGCGAAGTTATGGATTCCAGTGGTAGTGTTGGTTTGTGTTAAAACCAAAGAGAGCAAACATGGCAATCCCAAAGGTTTAATTTTAACTTAGCTCGGTAACTTTTCTGAATTATTTTAGAGTTGAATCGAGTGGAGTCACTGTCTCCTGACTCCTCATCCATTTTTTGTGCCTAGGCTGTTGTCTCCTCATGTTAGGGGGCCCTGGTCGATTTTAGTATTTATCCCCACATGGCCTTAAGAGGGAATGGTTTCAGTGCAAACTTTCTGTGTTCAAATATAGGAGGTTGTTTTGGATTTCAGAACCAGATGGAATATGTGAAAATGGCTGTAAAAGATCTGGGGCTCACTGTGAAAAACACGAATTCGCCACATGCTGCCTGCTCAGCTAAGCTACAAGGTAACATAGCCATTGTTGACATTTCAAGAAGCAGAAACTTACATAAATGACCTTTTGAACCAGAGAAGGAGATTCTTTTTGTGCTTTGTTAATGTGACCCTGTATTATAATACCTATTATGAATTCTTAATTTCTTTTAATATGGATCTTATGAGAAGATAGAATAGGTTTGGAACTAAAAACAAAACCAAACCATGGAATAACTTCTCGAGCAGATAGGAAATGTCATAGAATGTTTGCATTTTAATAGATGAGTATTAAGAACACAACCATTAATACATGAGCATTTAACTAAAACTGTTTATTTAAGTCAAGTACCATATTTACTTTAACAGAAGAACATTAAGGATGAAGCTATTATTACATACACATTTAACAAGAAATAGAGCAAGCCAACACTTACATTTAAAACATATTGAAAGCTGAATGATCTTCTCATACCTTGTGGTTTCAAGGTTTATGGGCTGTCATGGAAAATCTGAAAAAGTGAAGTTGACCAGTGGAGGAGTCTAGCTTTAGTCTATTATATGGCATAGAGACTTTTAATTGTAGATAAGAGTCCGTAGAAAATCAAAATCAAAATGTTAAGGTTTAATTTATTAACTAATCCATTTGTTAAAAAGTATGAATTGCATTCTACATATCAGCCCTTGTGCTAGTATAGGTGTGCACAAATAGGAAAAAAGAAAACATTCAAGTAATAAGCGAGGGCGTGTGTTTGTCAAACACTCACTTATTACACTGAAAAGTTCTCCCCCTAGATGCGAGGAAATTACATTCCCACTTACCTTGGGAAGAAGCTGATATTGCCAGTTTCAGCTATTCTGCAAGCATGCATGAGTATGGATTAGGAACCACGCACAGTGCCCGTTCTCTAGGGTACGGGGGACCAGGGCAGGTAAAGAGCATGCCTTTACTGAGAAAAGAGCCTGAGGGTGAAGACCAGCAATTAAACCAACAATTAAATTCATTTATAACAGGGAGATGACAGGGAGGCTCAATACTGTGTGAGAGGTCATAGCGGAGATATCTTCCCAGTCCAGGGAATGCCAGGGGCCTAACCTTCCAAACTAAGGAATTCTCCACTAAATGCTCTTCCATCAGGGTATGTAGCTGACTCTGCCAGTAATTTTCCACATTTTTCATTGCATGGCTCATATAAACTAATTACTAAAATTCTGTGGCACACCAAAAATATATGTTTTGCCAACCTGACCAAAAAAAGAAAAAAAAAATCATTTTTATTCATTGACACCAGATGGCTGTTGTCTTTTTTTTTTTAATTTGACAATCTAAGGGAAAAGAGGTTAGTGCTCCTAACTAAGTAGTCAAGTATTGCATGCTTATGGACATTGGGGTGGGGATTGACTGCGGGAGCCACGGAGGCGGGGTGGGTGGGGCAGGGGAAAGCAACAGTGTGGGAGAACTGTAATTGGACAACAATAAAAAAATTCAATCCAGGTAAAAGCAATGCCCATACAGTGCAATAGTGACCCTTGGGGAAAGGCTGTGTTTTCTATCCTAATTAAAACAATTATCGATAAACTGGAAAAAAAAATTGGCTTGTGATTCTGAATGTGATTATAAACACAATTTTATACCTGCATGTTGCTATCTTTTAAACTCTATTTCATATTAAATATCTGCAGAATTTCATTAAAAGAAATGGACTTAAAACATTATACCATTTTAATTTGTGTGGAATAGTTTCTTTGTGCTCTAAACCATTTTTGCTATGTCATTATAGATTCCCATGATACCTACCAGCTGAATTTTAAAGGTATAATTGTACTAATATAAAAAAACTCTGCTATTAACTTATGATCATTGTTCTAAATCTTTTTTCATTCATTTCATTTGTTTTTGCAATTTTCTGAAGAGTTTAGTTTGTATAATTTCTTTGCAAGCATTTGGATTAAAAAAGATAATTCTCAATTTTTTACATCAAATTTGACTTTCTCAATTTTGAAAGTATTATAAAATCACTTACTGGTTTGCAAAATGATAGTTTCAACAATTAGTAGAAGGGAATATTGCTTTTGGGAGCTCATAATCTGCAGTATAAACATTTTAATTTTAGAGACAAGATGTTTAAAGTAACAATTTGTTAACCTATATATTGATAACCTATCATCAAATAAAGACTATTTTAACAACTTAAAAAATAAATAAATGAATATAAAAATTGCACATTGGACTTTATGTGCTTACATTGATATTTGTGGATCTGTGTTATTAAATATGGCATAAAAGAAAGGAACTAGTAGCTGCCTTGTCTCTTTAGAGTGAACCACAGACTCACAGAGACTAGGAGAATCTGGTCTCCATGAGGTAGGACCTATACCTCTCACAAGGTCTCCAAGGACTGGTAGCCTGTAGTGTGCTCCATGGACTGAGAAAGAAATAGATTGTGAAGTTATGTGCCTTGGGTAGCGTATATATCTTACTTGCTAAGAAATTATAACCTAAGCATTCTATACTGATGGGAAATAGATGTCTAACACCCAGCACTGTGCCCTGAAGATGTACTGGTCAGTTGGTGACACAGAACAGAGTGATCAGTGTAAGGACATGTCTTACAAGGAAAAGCTACTGGTATCTGTATGTGGTTCTTATGTACCTCAAAAGTAATACCTAAGGTGCTTCTTCAAGGTATTCCCAACCTATAGGGAAGGGTTTACTAGGCAAGTTTAAATCTTTTACCTGTTTAGTCTCTATTCAGACACTTTGCCTTTACTACAGACCCTTGAGAATCCGAATCCAAGAATTGTGAAGGAAGGATTTAGTTGCTTATTTTGAAAGTACCTGGGAATTAGAGCCATACCAAATTTAAACTCAAGCTTGCAGTAGCTCTCCGAAGTCAAACCTAACTCCTCGTTTTGTGAAGGTTAACATCCTTGCTTCATTCTAAAGCGGTAGAAGGAAACTAACATTTATTGAGCATGAGATAAATGCCAGAAATATTTACTTGTTACCACATTTCTCCCTCCAAAAAATTCCATGAGGCAAGTTGTTGTCCTCATTTAAAAAAAAAAAAAATTTATATCCTCACTGGAGGACATTTTTTCATTGCACCTGGACTAGGGATCATATGTGCCAGGACCAGGGATCAAACCCACACTCTAGATGTGTGACCTGATCAGGAATCGAACCCACAACCTTTTGGTTAGGGGACAATGCTCCAACTGCTGAGGCGCGCCGCCCAGGGCTCCCGTCCTTACGTTGTGCAGCAGTTGCTTGAGGCACAGGGAAGCTACAGCCTAGGCTCAAGTTCATGTGTCCCTAGTGCTGACAATGTCTAGAGGAGCCTGGGTGTGAAGCCAGGAAAACCTAAATTCAGTATTCTTCGTTTTGCCTAACTCTTTGATAAAAGCGTATTTTATAGGACTATCGTGAAAGGGGTTGTCAGTCATTCCTTCATGACAAGGCATAGCGTAGTTTATGATTTATTTTTAAAATATGGTTAAAGGTATTTTTATGATGACTGGTTATTTTTTTGTGTATTAGATGTGATTGGAAATTCTAGGTCATTCAAATCACTAGTGTGCTTTTTAGGCCATTAAAGTAACTTAAACTGTGAACTGTTATTTATGTAAAATAAATAATCAGTGTTAATGATATGCTACTAGATGGTGTTTATGATTGCAAATTCAAACATTTTGCTGTACTGCTAACGTAATGCATGGTTGGATGCATATTAATATGCCTGCAAGTTTACATATACATAGTTTAGTATTTCCTAATTATATTCTGATAGTTACCAGTTCTTTATTCAGTGGTTAATGGGATGCCTTGAAAATAGCCCTTTAGTTATGAAAAAATGATTAATAGATGTATCGATGTATGAATGATTCCTATTGTGCCAGTTATGACAGCTATAATTTTATTATAAACCTACGCCATTGAAAATATTTCCAAGCCACGTGATTACTGGTATATCTAACTGGATAGTCTTGATTGAATTTCCTAAAACTATGACCATCTTCCATAGACATTAGAGGTATAATTTGAAAGGAGTGTGTGGGAAGTATTGTATTCTCAGATATTCAGTTAATAAAGAACAGGATTTCTGTCTTTATAACTGCTGCTTTGAAGTTCACTCTGTACTTTCTTTCTCCTTCCATTGTATGATTGCACTTAAATGTCTGATTATGAGAGAACTTTGGAAACAAGTAAATGATGTTTGAGTAATCGAGTCCAAATCTCCCCTTTGACGTTGTCCTACTTTTCTCCCAGGTAAATTTGTTTGGTAGAGATCAACTTTTGGAATTTGTAGTATAATTGACAGTGGCTAGTCAAATGAAAGCCACATTTATGTTTAGCTCAATAATATTCCTAAAATGGTCTGGTTATATAAACAGTGGACCTAAAAAAAATGAAAGAATCCTTTTGAACAATTTTTTTCAGAGTAAGTTATAAATACATGTTTTAAAAGGACACGATTTGCATGACTGAAAAACATGCATTTGGCAGAGTATCCAACGCTTGATTTTAGTTACAATGGCATCATGTTTATTACACTACATCTAATGTTAAAAACATGCATTTTGAACAGAAAGTTGATATATTGTTTCTAATCACTACAACTTTATTTTTAATTCAATTAAAAAATGAACAAGCCTCTCTGTATTTTGGTTTGAGAGAACAAAACAGTTTGGAATTTTAAGAGCTTTCTTCTCTCCCCATTCTGGGAAGGAAAGATTGATTTCCAAAATCTATATTCCTCTAACAATTAACAATATATAATGGCATACTTTATTCTTTTTTTTTCTATATACTCTGTACTACGGGAAAATTACTCTTAAAATCAGCAACTATGTATCTGCAAAGACAATTGAGTTAAATTTGAAATTATACAAAAGCACCTGCATTCCTGGGTTTATTCATTTTGAATAGAGTTTAGAAAGTAGAACATATTTAACATTCCCTTGGATTTACTTAATGTAGGACCTTTCCTTTCAATTTTATGCAGAAGCACTTCGGGTTTCTTTAACACAGGTATTTGCTAAATCTAAGATGCTTTACAGCAGAAAGGGTGTCCTGAGGTAGTAGCAGTCAGGTGACCAGATATTGGTGGCCCTAGAATGCTTGGCTGTTCACAACACTACTCTCATTTGGTTACCCTTCTTTTGTTTGTTTGTTTGTTTGTTTGTTTTTTGCTTGTTTTTTATTTTTCTTCACCCCTACCAACTTCGATCTCTAAATGCGGTGTCCAAACTTTTGGCATCTCTGCACCACACTGGAAGAAGAACTGGGGCCACACATTAAATACATTGCAACATGTAATCACAAAAGAAATCTCATAACGTTTTAAGTAAATTTACAACTTTGTGTTGGGCTGCATTCACAGCCATAATGCGGTACATGCAGGGTGTGGGCCATAGGTCAAATGCCCCTGATTAATAGGATAGTCATTTTTCCTTTTTTCTTTTTTCTTTTGGCAGTCTCCTGGAAGTCCCTGAGAATATAAAAGTTAAGGTATCAGACAAAATAGTCTTATCATATTTGGTGTTACCTTGTTCCTCGTCTACCCAGGGCCTAGTGAAATAAATGGTGGTAGCCTTCTTCCATACTAGCCTCCTTCTCAAACTAACCTTTATCGAACATGTATATTTTTCTACTTCTCAAGTGGAATCTTTGCTGATTGTGATGTGGATCTGGAGAATGTCTACAAGACTAAAGGGTAAATTGGGTTGCTTATAAAATAGTAATGATGGTGATATTACTAACATTTATTGAATATGTTCTGTATGCTGGGTATGAAACATTTACTCTTGATTCTTACAGTAACCTTATAAAGCAGGTGCTGCTATATCCAAAATTTAATAATGAAGAAATAATGCTTTTAAAATAATATCATTTGCTCACAGTTACTCAGATTATAAGAACTGGGATTTCAAACCCTCATGGTTAAAATCAGTCTTTGCTTTAAGCTCTATCCAGTGCTGATGTTGGGCATCAAATTGGAATCTATTGGGGCTGAATCCCTTTTTTTTTTCCTTTTTTCATTCATTAAAGAAATATGCAACTTACCATGTATGAGATAGTCAAGTTTCCTCCTTTCATAAAGGTAGATTATGGTAAAAAGCTAATAAAAGTAATGAAACAACAGATAAACAAACAAAGAAGAATTATTGAATTGTAATAAGTACTCTACACAAACGGGGCAGTCTGATATTCTCTAAGGTGGTCAGAGGGGGCTTCTTTGAGGATGACATTTAAGTTGATATTTGAGTGATCAGAAGAAGCCAGGCATCGAAAAGACGAGGGAAAATGTTAAACGTGGAGGAAACAAAAAATTGCAGAACCACTGTGATGGAGATGAATTTTGCATATTCTAGGAACTGTCAGAATGTTAGTGTGAATTGTGCATCATGAATAAGGGGAAGAATCATGCCAAATAAATTGAGAAAGTCAGACAGAGGCCAGATTTTACTGGGCCTTAAAACTAGGATTGCCAGATGAAATATAGGATGCTCAGTTAGATTTGAATTTCAGATAAACAACTAATACCTTTTTTTGTATATCTGAAATATTGCACGGGAAGTACTTATGCTAAATAAATTCATTGTTTATCTGAAATTTAAATTTAACTGGGTATCCTGTATTATTGTTTGCTAAATTTGACAGCTCTATTTATAATTCATGATACCCGGTAGATTTTAACATAAGTGATACGGAAACCTACTATTTTAAGAAAGAATTTTAAGAAAGAGGATGACTATCTTATTTGCATTTTTAAAATATCTGTCTGGTGGCTTGAGAATAGACTAGAAGGAAATGAAACATGTAAAGGGCTCACTTAGGGGCTCTGGCAGTAACCAAGGGGAAAGACAATAGCAGTTTAGACTAGTGTGATGCTGGTAGCTATGGGTTCAAAGTTTATTTTGGTGTCAGATCAAATTTTGCTGAAAGATTAGGTGCTGGGTTGAAGAAAGGAAAGGACCAAACACAACCCTTGCATTGCTATGGAGTGTGATGCTACTTATTAAAATTCAAATTACCAGGTTGGACAGGGGAGATGAGGGGGAGGATTATACTTTTGTGAGGTATCTAATGAGACATTCAAGTAAAGATGTCAGAGAAACAGCTCAGTCATTGAATAAAAGTACCAAAAAACATTTTTGCCTTCATGGGATAAACAGAAAGGATGGTGAAGAGAAGTGAGTGACTTTCTTGTGCCATGACTCACAGAGAGTACTAGGCATACAAAAGTCATTAGAGCAGGTTACTTTTGGAGAAGAGCTCGTGGGTGGAGGGAGAAATATGTAAATAAGGACAGTATAACTTGCTAATTGCTATGAAAGAGGTATCTGCCAGGACTCTGTGGGTGTGGAAGCAGAGAAGGAATTAACTTTGCTTAGTAAAGGGTTGTGTTTGGATTGGGTCTTTAGGGAAAGTAAGGATTTGTTCACAAAATAGTATGGGGAAAGAATGTGGTAGAGAAGAAGAAGCAAGGGAAAAACATGGATAAAGAGGCCTGACTTATAGGAGTAACACAATACTTGTGTAATAGGAACTTAGTGGTGCTGGTAAAAGACAGAATGTAGTGCTAAAAGGCAGGTGGGGACTCTCTTGGATAAAGTGTGATGGGGCGGTATGTGAGCCAGTTGGTCTACTCCTGAACTTTAAATTTTGTTCAGATTAACTTTATATACCGACTCTGGCTGGTGTGGCTCAGTGGATTGGGCAGCAGCCTGTGAACCAAAAACTTGCTGGTTCGATTCCCAGTCAGAATACATACCTGGGTTGTGGGCCAGGTCCCTAGCTGGAGGCAATCCATCGATGCTTCTCTTGTACATCACTGTTTCTCTCCCTCTCATTCTGTCTCCCTTCCACTCTCTCAAAAACTAAATGACTACAATCTGAAAGAAAGAAAATCTTTTAAAAAAAGATTTTTTTTCTAAAAAAAAACCTATATGCTTATAAAAATTTACTGTTAGAATAATAATGTATATCTAAATACATTCTAATTATTACTTATCTGATAAAAAGTTGCATTTTCATTATAAACTTTATTAATTTAGTATGGATTTTCTGCTTCTAAGTCCAGTGTGAGGTCAGCTTGTTTCACAGTTGATACTATAGGGAAATATGGGAAGACGGTAACTGGAAAGTGTGGTGGAAGATGCAGTGTTTACTAATTTACAATAGTATGTAACTCATTATGGATTATTCTATATGTTTTCCCCAAACTTCTTTTGGGACTAAGGTGTGTTTGGGACTAAGGTGAGGGTTGAATACTGTTTCTACCTTTGGAAATTGGGCTGACCTTCCTGTAGGTTTTTCTTTTTCTTATACAAAAATACTCTAAGTCACAAATTCTAAGGGGATGCCAATGTACTTTTAACACTAACACTGCAAGAATATTGTGAACGTGTCAAAGTTTTGAATTTATAGGTAACATTTTGTTTCAGCTTATAAGGTCACAAAAGAGTTGCTATGACATTAAATCACTTGTATGTTTTGGGTGATCTTTATTAATTATTAGATATTTATTAAAGTGCTAGTAATGCATTGGGTTTTTAAAATTAAACATTGAACTTCTAACAAATTAAATATAAATAATTAATGTAATATTATTGGAAATAGGTTAAATTGGACAAAATATGTTCCAGGATCTATTTTTATTAAATTGGCAAAATATATTTTTTATTGATTTTTATTGTATTTTTCCATTACCATTTAGTACCCTTATATCTACCCACCTGCAATCGCAACACTCATACCCATGTCCATGAGTACTTTTTGTTTTTTGCTCAATCCCTCTACCCCTTCCTTCCTCGTCTTCACCTTAGCTGTCATTCTGCTTTCTATCTATGAGTCTGTCTCTATTTTGTTTGTTAATTCAGTTTGTTCATTAGCTTCCACATATGAGTGAAATCATATGGTATTTGTCTTTCTCTAACTGGCTTATTTCAGTTAGTGTAATGTTCTCCAGGTCCATCCATGCTGTAACAAAGGGTAAAACTTTCTTATTTTTAAAGTTGAGTAGTATTCCATTGTGTAAATGTCCCGTAGTTCTTTTACCCACTCATCTACTGACGGCACTTGGGCTGCTTCCGTATCTTGGCGATTGTAAATAATGCTGCAATGAAGATAGAGGTGCTTGTGTTCTTTTGAATTAGTGTTTTGGGTTTCTTTGGATATATTCACAGAAGTGGCATCACTGGGTCAAAAGGCAGATCCATTTCTAATTTTCTGAAGTATCTCCACACTGCTTCCCACAGTGGCTGCACCAGTCTGCATTCCCACCGACAGTGCAAGAGGGTTCCTCTTTTTCCACATCCTCACCAGCACTTGTTTGTTGATTTATTGATGGCAGCCATCCTGACAGGTGTGAGATGGTATCTCATTGTGGTTTTAATTTGCATTTCTCTGATGGTTAGTGACATTGAGCATCTTTTCATATGTCTATTGGCCATCTGTATGTCATCTTTGGAGGGGTGTCTATTCAGGTTCTTTGCCCAATTTTTAATTGGGTTTTTGTTTTTTTTCATGTTGAGTTTTGTAAGTTCATCATAAATTTTGAATATTAACCCCTTATCAGATGTGTCAATGAATATGTTCTCCTATTCTGTGGGTTGTCTTTTTATTTTGTTAATTTCCTTTGCCGTGCAAAAACATTTTAGTTTGATGCTGTCCCATTTGTCTGTTTCTTTCTTTTGTTTCCCTTTGCCTGGGGAGATATATTCAATAAAACATTGCTATGAGCAATGTCTGAGATTTTTGCTGCCTAAAGTTAGTTTCTTTATTTGAGCTTTTGCTTGTTTATTGAGATAGGCCTGTAATGCTATTAATATCCCTTTTAGGATTGCTTTCCTAGTGTCGCATGGGTGTTAGATTGCTGTGTTCTCATTTTCATTTGTTTCAAGGTATCTTTCAATTTCTTCCTTGATCTCATTGTTGACCCATTCATTGTTTAATAACATGCTATTTAGCTTCGATGTATTTGTGTGTTTTTCAGTGTTTTTCTTATAATTGATTTTAATTTTATAGCATGATGGTCAGAGAAGATGCTTGATATGATTGTATTTTCTTAAATTTGTTGAGACTTGTTTTGTGTCCTAACATGTGGTCTATCCTACAAAATATTCCATGTGCCCTTGAAAAAAATATATATATTCTGCTGCTTTAGGGTGAAATGCTCTGAAGATATCAATTAAATCCATTTGATCTAGTGTCATTTAAGGCCACTGTCTTCTTGTTGATTTTCTGTCTGGAAGATCTATCCATTGCAGTCAATGGGATGTTAAAATCCCCAACTATGACTATAATTCTGTCAATTTCTCCCTTTTTGTCCATCAAGATTTGCTTCTCATATTTAGGTGGTCCTCTGTTGGATGCATAAATGTTTATTAGGGCAATATCCTCTTGTTGGATTGTTACCTTTATCATTATTCCATGTCCTTCTTTGTCTCGTACTATAGCCTTGGTTTTAAAGTCTGAAGTCTTGGTTTTAAATTTCAGATATTGCATTTTTTTTTCTGACTGGTACTTTCTCATGGTTTCTATGTCTTCTTTCATGCTGTTGAATATCCTTATAATCATTACTCTATCTGATAAATTGCTTATCTCCATTTCATCTAGTTCTTCTTCTGGAGAATTCTCTTGTTCTTTCATTTGGGGCCTGTTTCTCTGTCTTCCCATTTTTGATGCCTCTTCGTGTTTGTTTCTATGTGGTAGGTAGAGCTACAAGACTCTGGGGTGGTCCTATGTCAAACCCTGCCTGTGACTGCCGCTGCACAACAACCTTTGGCTCCCTATGTTGGGCCTGGGTGGTGCAGAAAGAACCAGGCTGTACATCAAGCTGTGCCGACTTTTGCCAGCACCAGATGTAGGGGAGGGTCAGCTTCCATCTCAGTGCTCCCAGAGGCCTGTCTCAACCTACTGTTAGGCTTAAAGAATGAAAGTCTTCCAGCTGTACTCCTCGGTAGCAGGGCTCAAGCACCACAGGGTGGGTCAGAGTAATTCCTAGGAGAGGCTCTTGCTTCCCTTCAGGTTGATGCCATTCAGAGAGGAGTGATGGGCCTGAGAGAGATGGTTTCTGCAGTATGGGGAATGACTCAGCACAGGGATCCTGGTGGCTTTTCCTTCAGTTCTCTTCCCAGAGCCACCAGCCCCAGACTCCCCTCATGCATCTCTAGCCCCTCTGTCCTCCCTCTGCTGGAGCCCAGGGCAAGTGGCTGCAAAAGGAATTTTGTGTTTTGGCCCTTTAAGAAGCTCTCAGTGTCTCCAGCCATCTATCCTGGTGGACAGAACACCCCCCGCCCCACCGCTGTCTTCCACAGCTGTCTGTTATTTGGGTTCCTTTCCTGGTTCTGGTGCTGCAGGCAGTCACGTTGTGGTGATACCGCTTCTTCCATCTGTCTGTGGTCATAATGCTTCTCTCTAGCTCGTGTTCAGTTGGTTATTCAGGATGATTTTTATATAATTTAGTTGTAGTTCCAATTTGGTCCTGGGAGGAGGTGACTGCAGCTTCTGCTTACTCCTCTACCATCTTGGGTCTATCCTCCCAGGATCTTTTTTGTTTTAACTAGAAAGAAATTGAGCAAAATAATATGGATGCATGCTTACAGGGTGTGGCTTGGTGAACTTCCCATGTTTCATCCTTTATCCAGATAGAATCCATGACTGCTCTTTGGTGCCTTTGTGCATACTAAATTTTCTCCTGACTCAGGAATCATCCTGTGAACTAGCTGTTCACCTGTTACCTGAGTAATTGATATTCTGAACAACCATTTCACTTTGGCTTATCCTAACAACAGAGGAAAAATCACGTGTAGTTCGCTCTTGTGTGGCTTGTGTGACTGTCCTTATTTTGGGATCTAGTCAGACATTTATTTTTGCCTTTTAGAAATAATTTAGAACGTTGTCAATCTCTTCTTAACCCAGACCCCACTCAGCCTAAACTCAATGGACTTGAATGCCAGAAGTAGTGGGTTAACTCACTTATAGATTTCCAGTCCTAGAGGAAACATTAAGAGATCATACATTGTGCCCTAGGTCTGCTCAAGACCATGTGTGAAACATTTCAGATGACAGTCTATTTTAATTAAATAAATTAAATAATTTAAACAAAATTTAAAAATTTTTTCAATGTTTCCTTTTTCGGCTTAACAGTAAATAACTTGTCTGGAGTCCCTTTGCATCCAGAAAAACCTAGTTCAGCCCTGGTGATTTAGGGAAGGGCCACCGCATTTAAGGCCTTGTCTCATGACTCAATTCTGCCGATATCTCAGCATATCTCTGTGTAGCCACCTTCCTTTCTGTTCTTAACAATAAATGGAGAAATCAAGTGCAATCCTGCTCCAATGGAAAGAGGAAACATATTTTCGTAGTGGAAAACACGTGTTTGGGAGGCAGATATACCTGGGTTCAAATCCCTTTTTGCCCCTTCGTATTTTTGAGAGTTCGTTTGACTTTCTTAGCCTCTCCTAGCTTTGGTTTCTCCATATATACAGTGCGTTTAATAAAACTTCCTTCCACCTTTTCCGAATGGTCGTGAGGATTAGAAATGACTGCAGGGTGATTGTGTGCTTGTGGCATAATTATCAACGTTCCAGCAAATTTCCTGCATGTAAGGTATCCCTAAAGCCCCCAAAATATGAGCAGTGGAGGCACCGGGGAACCACTCACAGCAGTGAAAACCAACAAGTTATCAGTAGTCGTGTGTAGTGATAGATACAATGCAAAGGGATTCTGACATCCCCAAAAAACGAGAGAACCCCCCCAAGTCCCCACAGATTCTTACTGAAACATGTATGGGCCAATCAGAAAACAGCAGAATACCCGGGGAAAAGTTTGTTGGCTCAAACTCATTGTCGACAGTGAGTTAGAAAGCCCCAGGGCAGCCTGGAGCCTAAGAAAAAGCCAAAGTCATGTCCCAGGAGAAACTTACAGACTCAGGAGAAACTGCTGGAGTAGAACCTAAGGTAAGCTGAACAAGGATAATAGCGAAGAGTAAAAGTGGTGGTGGGAGCAACAGACACAGATTTGAGGAAGCCCAAGGTTATGTTTCTGAACATTTAATGAACAAATAGGAGAGGTGGGTCTGGGGCTGTGTAACTAAGGAGGATACCGTAGCTTGAAGGCTCCAAATGCGAGGGCAAGAAAATTCATCTCACAGAACCATCAGCACCAGAAGAGGAGGCAGTGTAATCATGGATGTGAAGTTCAATTGAAAGAGAAAGCATGACAATGGGGTTAAGAAAGGGAGAAAGAAGAGATAAACAGAGGGGGGGGGGGGGGGGGGAGAGAGAGAGAGAGAGAGAGGGAAAGAGGGAGGGATTGGTTGGAGGATATCTATAAAAAAGCGACTCAGGAGACATCAAATAACTGTAATATATGAATTTTATTTGCATCTTTAATTGAACCTCCTGTAAAATTATGAGACAGTTTAGAATATTGGAACGTACCTTGACACTTGATAACAGGAAGGGATTAATATTTTAAGGTTTAATGGTGATATATCTGTGTTATAAAAGATTTCTTATCTTTTTGAGATAAATATGAGAGAGTCATTCATCGCTTGATATAGATGATGTCAACTACTGTGTTCAAATATCACATATCACATATTGTATTTTCCTTAACACCTCTCTCGTCCATTACCTAACACTGATAACAATGAGCGGATTTCTCATTGTTCTCCCCACTTCCCTTTGTCCCTTATGGTTTATCTTCCGCATATCCGCCAGATGACCTTTGAAACATATAATTCAGATAATAATCTTAGCAAACATTTGTGAATCGCATATTTGTGTCAGGCACTGTTCTACGCACCTTATGTATGTTACGCACTTGTGAGTAAGAGCAACCCCATGATACTGGCTCTGCTATCACTCCTGTTTTGGAGACAGGGAAATGGAGGCACTTAGAAGCTCGGTACCTGGCCCACGCAGAGGAGCCGCAAGCGAAACTCCAGCCGCTTGGTGCCCTTACTGTGGGCTCTGCTCTTTCAGCCACTTGCTCAGACTTTCTGGCTGCTCTGTCCTGCACTAGAGTAAAACCCCACTCCTGTCCATATGATTGGTCGTGCAGCTTGGATTTCTTCTGCCAGCTTGTTGCTACCCAAGCTCTCTCTGTCCCAGGGCTTAGGGTTACAACAATAGGGGGACAGAGCACCTTGTTCTAATTTCTCTGCCCAAATAGACTGTTTTTCTAATTTATCTGCTCTGAGGAGGTATGTTTCTCCAATTTGTGCAGAGGTGCCAAATGTGCTAACAGCCGTGACAAGGCCCGGCAAGGCCTGGCCCTACCTCACTCTTACCTCATTAGGTACCAATCTCTCCCTCACTCATTTCGTTCCAGTCACGTTGGTGCTTATTTTTGAATGTACCAAGCTCTTTCCCAGAGGACAATCTTTGTTCTCTGCCAGAAACAGTATTCCCTGATCTTTTTGATGCTGTTTTTTTCTTATCCTACATTCTCTGCTTTTAACTGTTTAGAAAGGACATTTCTTAACCACCTTCTCTGTTGTTTTCTGACACAGCATTCTGTTTATATAAAACATGAATCAGATCAGATCAGTCTCACGCTAAAGTCCATTTTTCTCTGCTAATACTATTGGGCTTTAACATTAAATATCTATATATCTATAGATATATATACACCCATGAATATCTCCACTGAGTTTAAAACTGAGAAATCCACAGAAGAGACAAGAGAAAAGGGGACCCCAGTGTCACCCGTAGTGGTTATGATAATTGAGGAGCATGCCTTCGTCATGAGGCCGCGGTGGACCTGTGCCCACTCCCCGAGCTTTCCTCGCTCTCCAGAATTACAAGCTTCCCCCTCCCGGGCAAAACTACCTGCAAATGGTTTTCCGCATGAGGGGACAGGTTGGCGTGCTCTCTACCCGTGCTGGACTAGATCCGAGAAAGAGAGGGCCTGCAAGGGCTACCACCTGGCATGTCAGGTTCCTGTCCTAAATTAACCAATCAGGTAAGTCATGCTTCCTCCCTCTGGCGGGGGCAGAGGAAAGGTGGCATTGTTCCTGCATGTTTGTATTTGCTGAGAACTGAGATGGATACTCTTCCTTCTCCCCCTTCACTGGAAACCGGAGCAGTAAAACCCGAGGGACATCCTGTTGGCGTTTCTTCCCAAACAAATGTGACGCAGGGTCCTTACTCTGCTGGACTGGCTGACTCTAGATTGTTGAATTTTCAGGAATGTTGTGAGACAGCTTTGAAACTTTTGGTAGCATGAAATCACCCGTGGAGGGAGTGTGCACATCATGAAAACTGAAAATTGGTGAGTGCCCCAGATGAGTGGAGCAGCTTATGAAACGTACTCCAGAACACCATCATTGAGGCCTCCGGACTCTGCGAATACCACTCTCTCCCTTCTCATGGAGCTCCAGTAATAGGGCTTTTTGATCCTAAAAATGCTGAACTGGCTTCTGCCTTATGTCCTTTTACTTGGTTCTGTCTGGAATGATCTTCTCTAACATCTGCACTCAGCTCCTTCCTTCTCACTCAGACCCCTGGTGAAGCACCATGCCCTCTGAGAAGCCTTCCTTGACCATCAAAAATAAAGGAAACCCAGACAGCCTTCCATCCTGTTGCTCCGTTTCTGTTCCTTTATCGTAATTTACCATCTAAATGTTTATAGTACTTTGGTATCTAAACTTTCTCAACTACTCTTTTCCATAGATGTAAACCCTGTGAGAGCAGGATCTTTATCTCTCTTGCTCACTGCTGTGTTTCTAACCCCTAGAACTTATGTGGCTAGCACACAATCAGTTGAATATATTTAATAACCCTGGTTCAGTCCTAACTACAAGTTTCCATAGGTGAAAAATGAAGCAGAGAGAGGTCCGACTCCAAGTTTGGGTAAGCATTATTTTTTTGATGACTTTAATAGTGCATTTCTTAATTTGGAAAAGTAGAAGACTACCACACAGAGTAAACTCTTGTTTATACTAATTACAGTATACTTTATATTTGGAATTCTCCAAAGAAAATTAATGGTATATTTTTTCATGTAAATTCTGTAATATTTCCTGAAGTCCCAAGTAGGGACTTCAAGGGCCAAACATAGTATTTTCCTTCCAGGTAACTTCCGGGGCCTTTTTCCTGTAAATGCGAGCTGAAAATTTATTTTCTTTTCATAGAAATGTTGATTTTAGGTCATGCTTTTATTTCAGTGAATTTTGGTCATTGTTCTCCTATGAAGCTTTTGGCTAAATATGTTTCTTGGTAAAATCTGGAATAGGTTGATTAATTGTAATGGAAAAGTCTGTTATTGTAAACCTTGGCATTTATTGCAGAAGTTTGTGTGTGTGTGTTATTTTTTATTGAGATATAACTGACATTGCATAGGTTTAAAGTGTACAATGTGTTGATTTAATACATTTATATGTTGTAATATGATTATCATCTTAGTGTTAGCTGACTCCTCTATCATGTCATATAATTATTATTTCTTTTTTGGCAGGGGCATAAGAACCATTAAGATCTAGTCTCTTGGCAACTTTGAAGTTTATAGTGCAGAGTTGGATCCTAGGATCGTAATGCTGTACATTAGATCTCTAGGACTTATATATCTGCTAGTTGCAACTTGGCTCTTTAATTACCACATTTTGCCATGTATAACGTGCTCCTGTGTATAGTATGCATCCTTAGTACTACCCGTGTATAATGCACGTCCTTATTTTCCCTCAAAAATTGGGGCAAAACAATGCGTATTATACATGGCAAAATATGGCAGTTAACTAAGAGCTGATTTCCAATTCAGAAGAAATGTGAAACTCTTCAGAATAATTCAATTTTCTTAAAAGCTGAGTGTGCTCAGTGCATCGCCTTAGGAACATATTAACTTTATATGGGGACATGCTGTTATACAGGAACACATTTAAGCTGCTAATAACTTTAGCAAGCTCGTTTAAAGAAAAAAAAAAGGACTTTTAAAAAGCTTTGCTTTAGAGAGAGTGAAACACAATACAAGCCAAAGTAAGAAGTCAAGACAGAGCAGAATCCCTAAATGTCAGTTCTTCAAAGATGGTGAGAGCAGGTTCCCCCTTTCAGTGTCAGCAATGTCTCCACTGTTACTACCCCTTTCTTTGTAGGCTCTGGCATAGCTGTCCTGTGAACTACTGGCTAGTTTCTCTTAGCCAGAGATGTTTTTCTGTGCTCTGGAGACTTGAAACATTTTTCTGTAATTCTGTGACCTCTGCATCTTACCAGAAGAACATGATATTTTATTTTATGGATGTTGGAAACTTGCCGTTTCTCTCAACTCAAGGTCAGAAAAGAAGAGATACAGGTGTAGTTTTTAACATTACAGATATATAGCAATGTGAAAGGGAAATCTTGTGAGGGTGAGGTATGTGAGGTGTGATAGGATTGTGGGACCAACTGTTGCTCCTGAAGCTCTTTGATGGTTTAGGTGACACCTAAGTAGCCCTTGGTAAACTTAGGACATCTTTTTTTTAAGTCCCTTAGTTACCATCAAGTTCCCTTCCACAACTGGTAGTAATGTAACCATGCAAACTGGGACTTGGCCATTTGGCACCTTGAATCTACATGACTCAACAATTTGTGTTGAAGGAAACAGGTTTTTCGTGTTTTTTTAAAAAATTGTTGTTCAGGTACGGTTGTCTCCATTTTTTCCCCATTACTCTCCCCTGCCCTAGCCACCACCCACCTCCCACATTCAATCCTACCCCCTGCCCCCATTGTCTTTATCCATGGCTCCTTTATGCATGGCAAGTTCCTTGACTTGACCCATCCCCTTCTTTCCCCCATTATTCCTTTCGCCCCTCCCCTCTGGTCATTGTCAGTTTGTTCTTTATTTCCATGTCTCTCATTCTATTTTGCTCGCTTGTTCATTTTGTTGATTAGGTTCCACTTGTAGGTGAGATTGTATGGTATTTGTCTTTCATCGCCTGGCTTATTTCATTTAGCGTAATGCTCTCTATTTCTATTCATGCTGTCATGAAGGTAAGGAGCTCCTTTTTTCTGCTGTGTAGTATTCCGTTGTGTAAATGTACCACAGTTTTTTCATCCACTCATTTACTACTAATGGGCACTTAGGCTGTGAAAACAGGTTTTTATTAACAGAGCCCCAACCTTGGGGGAGCTGAGAGCACTCCTGCTTGGAGCCTTGTTCTCCCACGAGACCCAAAACTTCCCCTGCTCCCCAAAGGCTACAAGCCAGACCCACACCCAGAAGTTCCCCATATCCTTATCTGTCCATCAGACAGCCATGCAAACATCCATCCATTTGCTCTGGAATGTGCATTTGTGGGTTTCAGAGCTGCCATCCCTTCCCAGCAGTCCTCTCCTTCATGACCCGGGGTGCGCTGTTCTCAGTCTCCATGTTGCAGTCCCGCAGCTGTGTGCTGTGCTACACTGTCCCTGTCCCAGAAGTTGAGTCCAGGGAGGCACACATTCCAGTGTGGGACCCAGCCTCCAGGAGTGGGCTCCCAACCTCTACAAGATCTAAACCCCTGGTGGGCCCTACATCTCCTTGTCCTGCAAGCACTCCCATCCATGCGGAGAGCAGGGCCAAAGGCTCAGAATGTCCAAATGTCAAAAGTTCAGAGAGAGCTTTTACCAAGTTCTGAAGTCCCATACCTAGAGGCTTTGTACCAAAAGAGCAACATCTCTGTACATCCTTCAGAAAAGCAGAAGTCTACAGCTCAGTATTCCAGGTCACGGTTCAGATTCAAGAACCTCTCCCATGTCTGTGTGTTGGCCAGGCAGGTCCCCATGCCCCGCCAGCTCTGCCGCCATCTTCTCCAGGCAAACCGTCTGACAGACTTCCAGACAGACCCTCTGACCTTGTGGCAGACTTCCAGGCTGACCCCATGTTACTTGGCCTGCTCTAATGTAAATGCTCAGCTCAGACCTTCCTGCATTGCCTCCCATCCAGCTCTTCTATGGTGCTTTAGTGTCTACCATCTTTTGTCAGCATCCCAGTGTTTTTGACCCTCATTCAGCTGCCATCTTTAGTCAGGGCAAGAGTTCCCAGTGATGTGCACTGGCATCCAGGATGGGCATCCATCCCTGCAGCTAAGGCAGTGATGTATGAGCTTCCCCTCTGGCTATGCCAGGAGTCACTCTGCCAGTGCACATTCTTACAGTCATCTACAAAATTTGCAGCTTCAAAGATCAGGAAGGCACTGGCTGTTAACCTGCCTTTGTTATGTAATGTGTACAATGCAGGAAGGTCTGAGCTGAGCACTTTCCACTCTGTTGGCAGCCCTCCCTGTCCCCTTCCTGCCCTCCTGGCAGGATTTGGGGAATGGTGGGGCTGCCCTGCCCTCAGGGGACCTATACTCTGTACCCTGTTACAGTAACATCCTCTCATTCTCTTCTGGGATTTTGGCCTTCATTCTCCCTAACTGTTCTTCCACCCTCAGAGGAATGGAACATGTTTGTGTTTGGTTCTTTGTCCCAACCTATCTGTAGAATACATCCATTGAGGTGAGTTTCATTCATTGTTAATGATGAAATAAAATCAATTAACTATTCCAAGCAGGATTTTATTTAAAAAAGGAACATAGGCATGAGCAATTAACTCTGTAATATGAATTTCCATTCATGAAATGTCCAGGTTATAAAATAGCACTAGACGATCTTTATAATGCCCCTCAAAGCCCATTAACTCAGACAAGAGCCCAAAGGATGAAAGGAAAGGAAACTGATATTGTTAGGGTATGTGAAGAAATATTTTTATTTATTTGACCCTTGGTTAAGAGTTTTCTCTGAAAATGAAATCAATTGAAAATAAAGTAGGTGAAATGACCCTTTAATGTCCCTATGCCTATTAAAAAACAAAAAAAACCCCTGATTAACATATTCCAATCTCAATGCTATAACACCTTGAAAAAAACAGCAACGTCAAGGACAACAACAATACCCTCTTTCTTTAGTTATTGGCAGACTGGAAAGAACAGACAAGCTGTAACCTCCCATCCAGTTGAACGATCTGAAGTGGGCTGGTGCAGGGAATCGTGATACATAAAACCCATAAAAATGGGCAACAGAAATTCAGGGCTATTTGGATAACAGCTTTTTGGGTATTATATCTCTAAATTTTACACTAAAATGTATCAGTGGAGTCAGAGAGATGAACACATAAAACTTAATTGTTAACTAGACAATTAACTCATTGTCAGAATCTGAGAGAAATGCCTACTCATAAGAACTGTAGAACTGGATTAAAAAGTGTATTTTACAAAAATAAAGTGAGTCTACCTGCTTCCAGGTATTTAGTAAGGCCTTTTTTCTTTTCCTGTCTGCCTTCTCCATCTGTGTTGCATTGCAATTGTATTGATGAGCAGTTATGTTCTTTTCTCCCTAATAGAAATATTCCTTTTCAAGATTACTAGTCAAAGTTGGGGAGTACTGGGCGGTGGTCCCAATGGTTAGGTATTCATTCTAAAAGGTGTGGTTGCCATAATTAAAATGTCAATAGGCAGGGTCAGAATATAGCCCCATTAGCTGTGCATCCTAGTGATTTTATTTTTCCATATATTTATCGTGCCAAGTGTGAGAGGACTAGGCTATCTTAGTGTCACAGATCCAAAAATCAATGAAAGCCCACGAGACTTTGGGAATTTCACCAAAGTGAGATTTGACCGGACAGCCAGCTCATAGTTCAAGTTAGGCAGAATGGACAAGAACTTTGAGCTACCCTCTTTTAGAATAGATTATTTTTACCTACCCACCCCCCCAACGGAGCCTGTAAAAACCTTGAAAAACAAGGAAATTCAGCATTATCATTCTGACTGTTCGGAGGGAGAGGAGATCTTTGCAACTTCCCTGAAACAAGAAAAATTTTAGAAAGATGTTTAGTACTCTCAATAGGATATTATTATATAGGACTTGAAACATGTTCAGAAAAATCATAAAAAGGGAACTACTATGATTAAAATCAGGAAAATGGGCAAGATAATGAGGTTTTATAAAGAAACTAAAAATGCAACAGCAGAAATAAAATGTTCACTGGAGGTAAGAAGAGGAGTTCCCTTGGATAACTAAATGAATGAAGTGGAAGATAAAATTGAGAAACTTGCCCAGCATGCAGAGATTTTTACAAACAAACAAACAAACAAACAAACCAATAATGAGAAGACAGAAAACAAAGAGCACAGGATTCAGTTTAAGAATTATGTACTTTTCCTGAGGGTATAATCAGAATAATCAGAAGTAAAACACTTTACATAGCAAAGATGTGGCTAAAGAAACTTTTCAGCATTGAAAAGAGGCATGGATATGCAAATCTATGCTCACCCTTTTCAAACAAAGTCAATGTAAAGGAAACCATCCCCAGACTTGTTTTGTAAAGATTTTTGAAATGCACTTACCAAAGAAACCCCCCAAAAACCCCTGAAGACTGACAAAAGACAAACCAGCATCAAAAAGGTAAAAAAAAAAAAAAAAGTAAAAGGTTGACTCGGATATCTCCTTTGCAAAAGTAAATGTTAGAAGAACAGTTTCTTCAGAATTTGGAGATACGGGAAGAAAAGAGACCCAATAACTTTAATCCTAACCAAAACATTGTTCTTTTGTTAAGAAAAGTGAAAAGACTATCTCAGATTATCAAGGTCTCAAAAAACATCCCACTCAGTCCCTTCCTTTGCTCAGTGCTAGCCCACACTCCAACGGTGGGTGGATTCCATGGTCTAGGAGTCTCCTTTCTGCTGTCATTTCTTCTGCTTTCCTGACAGTAGGACATTTATTTATTGCACTTGGCCCTTACTTCTCAATGCAGATGGAATCTCTTACTGGCAACATAAAACAACTGATGTATTTGTTCTGTCCCCAGCAGTTCAGAGGCATGGGAGTAAATCCTGCTGCCTTTTATCTGGGACTCAGAGGTCCCACTACCTGTAGACTGAGAATCCTGCTCTGGAGCACAAGAACCTGGGTTGAAATCTGAGCTCTGTTCCCAACCAGTCGTGGTACATTGGCCAAATTATGTCAGCTTTCTTACCCGTAGTTCCCATAGTGACACCAGTGCAAAATGGTGGCAGTCATAAGCATATGACATAACAATGTTCTAAGATTAACTATATTAACATATGCAGAACAGATTGCCTACCTAGCATGTGCTAAGCTTTGTGCAAGTGTTAGCTATTATTTCAGCTGTTGGTAACAACTGATCACATGATTCCAATGATAATTGACCAGTTGTTTTTTTTTTAAAGATTGTATTTATTTATTTTTAGAGAGAGGGGAAGTGGGGGAGAAAGAGAGGGAGAGAAATGTCAATGTGTGGTTGCCTGTCATGCGCCTCCTACTGGGGACCTGGTCTGCAACCTAGGCATGTGCTCTGACTGGGAATCGAATTGGTAACCCTTTGATTCACGGGCTGGCACTCAGTCCACTGAGCCACACCAGCCAGGGCCAGAGTTATGTTTTTAAACCATCCATAAACTGGTGTTGACTGGAGTAACATTGTGGCAATTTGAATTCCAAGGAACTTGAGTAGAAATATTAATTCCTCAAAACTTTTTAAAAATAGTCATAATTTTAAACTACAAATAATGAATGAGTGGAATGATCAACCTTTTGTCTAAAATTTGACCTAATCAAACTTATGATTTGTACTGTTTTAACTATTTATACTCAGCATATATAGCGGATGTTCAGTTTTATGGAGAAAATACCTAGTCATATCCAGTTGTTAGCACAATCGTTATATTTCTTACTCTCAATTTTTATACAGATATTTAATAACAAAATGTACACATAAAGAATAATGTAAAAAGTACACCTATATGTATGACTGACTTTGGGCAATAAACTACAGTTGCAGTTCCTCGTGCCCTTATTCTTTTTATTTCTCTGTTCCCACTCCCTGAAGAACCCACTGTTTTAAAGAAAGTACCTGCTCTTCGTTATGGTTTTATTCCACCTATTCAATATATTGATTAGTTTAAATGTTTATAAAATTAATATTAATAACCTCATATTGCACATAACGTATAACTTGCTGTTTCATTCTATAGTATTTTTTTTGCTATCCATATCTATGAGAATAGCTGAAGGGCATTTATTTTCACTACTAAACAGTCTTACATTACATGAGTAGAATTCAGTATTACTCATCTCTGTTTTTTCTAGTTGCTTTCATTTATGTGCTAACACAAACAAATATACTATAAACATTCTCATAAATGTTCCAGGGTGCAAATTTGCAAGTTTGCCTAGGGCAATTGTTTTCACGGTTGACTCAGACTTAACCTCAGAGTTTTGATTTATGAAGCCTGAAGATGGCTGGGAATCAATATCTGATGCATCTCCAGCTGTGGTGCTGAAAAGGTTGGGGACCACAGGGTTAGGAGTTTGGGGTTGCGCTGGGAACTGATTGGTCGGAAGGGAGGTGAGGATAATAAACCGTTTCTTCAGCTCTTGAGGACTGCTCTGAGGTCTGCTCTGACATCCTTCTTTCTGGTTTCATAAAAAAGTAGCCAGAGGGTCCTTCCGCCTTAGGGCTTATGAGCCGAAACATAATTTTGGTCAAGATGTTATCTTTAGCCTACCAGAGGTCCAGCCCTCATGTCCATTGTTGTGGTCTGGGCTATTGCTTTTGGCTGCCTCAGGGGTTACTGATTATCCAGAGGAAAAGCTAGGTCTATGAGGGGTGCAGGGAGGGAGGAAAAAATTATTTCTAAAGCTATAGTTATAAATTAAATCAAAGTCATTTCAGACCCATTGTGATGGGATTTGGAGAAGGGGACTTTGCCAGGTAATTAGGGGTAGATGAAGTGACAAGGTACTCTCCTTATGATAGGATTAGTGTCTTTGTAAGAAGAGTAAGATAGATAGATTTATACTCTCTGCTATATGAGGACACAGTGAGTAGGTGGCCATCTGCAAGCTGGGAAGAGAACTCTCACCAGGAACTGAATTGGCTGGCACCTTGATCCAGTACTTCCTGTCCTCCAGAACTGCGAGAAATGAATTTCTGTTGTTTAAGCCACCCAGTGTATGGTATTTTGTTACAGCATCCTAAGCAGACTAAGGCACAGTGTATATGTATGTATGTGTTGCTTCGTTTAATCTACATTCTTACTCATCCTGCACGGTGAACCTCAGAACATCTTTTTCTATGCAGACATCTTTCACGCTTTCAGACAAAATTACCACATACAAATCATTCACAGGATTTACTGGTGAAGTTTTTAAGTTCCCTTCCTTTCCTCGTGTCCTGCCATTTGAACCCTCTCCCACCACTCAGTGGAGGTGGAGACTTGCTATGGACTGGTCATATCCCAGATTCCTGCTTGGGTCACAACTGGTAGCAAGTTGTCATGTGCAGTTAGCTCCAGGGACAGAGTTGAGCTGGGGCCCGTTCCTGGGTATCTTTCTGTCCACCTCTTCTCTTTTATCTTTTCTTCCATGCACTAACCTGAGAATTATAATGATCAAGCTTAGGTTTGAGGGTGAAAGGAGATGCATTGCCCTTCTAGCCCAGCTTATATAATGAGCGCTACTCTGCTGTCCTTTACATTATTTCTCGGGTGTTCATCTTGCATCTGTCCGTCACAGAGATTGGTAGAACAGAATAAGGCATTGTAATGAAATCAGTGCTACATCTCAGTACTCAACAATCATATTTATTGAATTCTTTGTTATTTTTGGTCTTTTATTATTCTCTGATTAATATTCTCTGATTTATTTCTGTGAGTTGTTGCCTTGTTAATATCACTGAATCCCAAGGGCAAGGGTAATTCCATACACTGTATTGGCCAGCACCCAATACTTTCAGAAGTCACAGTCCCTCAAACAAATGTTTGTTGGCTTAGTATTTATTGTGACCAGTAATGAAAGCACTATCTGATGCCATTGTAACTTGCCCTATTCTAAAGTGATAGCTTCATTTATCCTCAATAATAGTAAGACACTATTAGAAAGATGGCTATAGGTGTGTGCTGTGTGGCCGAATGAAGGCCAAAGAGCACATATGATAAAGTCATCATATTAATATCTTGTCTGACTTCTTGATCTAGACTTCAAAAGATATAGTGAAATGAATAAGTAAGTCTATCATTCTCAAACAGTATGATACCAGATCCCAGGCGTGCCTTTCTGCTATAATAGAAAACACATAAGGTGTGTTATTAAATTACTTTAGTGTGTGGAATGCTCAATTTTCTTTGAAGGGTGTGAAAGTCACTTCATCGTGATTGATTTTTCTGCAGCATAACTTTGATCAGGTATATCTCATGGAAAAAAAGGCAGAGGCACCCCATGACTTACGTTATAGAATCTAAGCTCTCTGTAGTACCTTAGTTTGTGTTCCCCGAGAATAAAGATTTCAGTGGCAATAGTTTACTTGGGGAATGTAAGGAGCATTGTTTTGGCAAGAGCAAGTAATCCCTAAATGCAACTGTGTTTTTCAGTCTGCTGTATATTGGAGAATTGGAGATCAGCTTGACAGGAAAACTCTTATCCCAGTCAAAGGGTGAACATGCTGAGGGGCACACCAGTCCCATCAGCTGCAGGTCTCCTGGTTTCAGCTATAGGTTTCCTGCTGTTTCCGATTTGCCACAGGCTAGGGTAGAGTTGCCATCAGCAGTTTCAGGGAAAACGCCCAGGAGCACAGATACAGGTACTGGCAATTGGATGTCATCAGGATAGTCAGGAATTGCAGTGCCTAAGGGGATAGCGCTAAGCCCTGGCAGCATCAGCACAGCATCAAACCTTCCCCTGTTCTGGCCCCTCTCCCTCTGTATGACTTGTATTATACACTTGAAAGAATTTCTAGAGGATTACTTTTTTTTTTTTTAATGTGAAAACACTAGGCACCATTCCTAGTATGTTTTAGATGGTCAGAAAAGTTGTTCCCTTTCCTTTCTTTTCAATTCAATTGCTATCATGCCTCCCACATTTTCTCCCTCTAATAGAAACCATAACTCTTCTATCAATTTTTTAAATCCTTACTCGAGGATATGTCTAAAATCAATAGAAGTCAAATTACGTGATTGTTATGTTATGACCCCATCCTACCTTTACCATTTATTAAAACTCATACACAATATCTTTATTCAGTTCTCAGATAACTTATGTATTAAATGGGGATAATAATGATAACCACAAACTCTTTATGATTGTGCACTTATTGATCCCTTTTTATATGTAATAAATATTACATAGTAGGTTTTCATTAAATGATAGCCTTTTAAAAATTGTTTATTAAAAATAAACAGTTCTTTAGACATGGACAACAGGGTGGGGATTGACTGTGGCAGCAGACGGGTGCTGGGGACGTAGGAAAGAGCAACGGAGGGAGAGTTGGGGCAGCTGTAATGGAACAAAAATAAAAAAATAAGATAAAATTTAATTTATAAATCAGGCACAGTAAGAGATTAACAGCAATAACTAAAAATAAAATAGAACAATTATACTAAAAAAACAAGCTGTGAAAAGTAGGGAAAATATGGGCTTTGATGCAGTAATGAAGGCTGTTCTGGTGTGGATGTGTGTTGATATTTGCGACTAAGTCACCTGGAAACAAGAAAAGATAGATTCCTCTAATCAGCAGAGAGAAGCACATACTTGCAGGAAGTGACAGCTTTTCCTAGTCATCACAGCCATTGATTTGATGAGGGTTCTGAAGACTAGAAAGGGTGAGAACTGGTAAGGTTTGTAGGACTAATAATAATAGTGATGATAACAATAATATAATATTGGCATCATTAAAATGAATTCTCCAACAAAATATGTTCTCTCTCAAATGCCCTTATATTTCTAACTTGGATGGATAAAATCCTAAATCCTTTAACTACCTCTAATTTCTTTAAGAATGTGCTTGGCTATTTCTTCACATCATCTGGTTTCTGCCAATAGTTGAAGTGCTGTGTTTTCCTCTGAGGAAGATAAATAAAACTAAATCCATTAAGGTCTGCTCAGGAATCACCTTCCTTCACAGAGAGTTCATCTTTCTCTAAAATAAACGATCTGACTGTGCCTAGCTACATCTAAATCTTGGGCTTTGTCAAGAATTAATGTTGCATAGGTGTTTACCACATATAAATAGTTTATTCTTTTTCCTTAATAGATCCTGTGGCATAGAATTTTAAGCCAGGAAAGGACATTAAAAATGATTTATATATTGAACCTATCTTTATACATGACTACATCTATACATATTTAAAGTTTTATATACATATTAATTCTACTTAATATATATTTTAGCATGAGATTAACATACCAAATAGCCTAAGTTTTCATTGCTATATCTTAATGAGCATTATGAATTTGAAAAAAAAAATATAAGCCAATTCCAACTTATTAAAAAGTAGTGATGCCAGCATTGCACTGAAATAAACCATTACTCCATTACTGATGAGAATCTACATTGAGACAGCCTTTCTGGACATTAATAGATAAACTGTACCAAGCATTTTAATAATGTTGTCTAGTATTTCTCTGTTAATGTTATGTCTAGGAAGTGATTTAGGAGAATATTCATAAATAGGTACAGAGATTAATATATAAGGAAGTTTATCATAGCTACATAAGAATAATAAGTTCATTAAAATTCTAAATGTCTAATAAAAGAATAAATAAGTTTATATCTGTATCTATCAATACACATTAACTTGGTTAAATAAAAAAAATTTGAGAAATATATAAAACATTAGATTCTCTTTTTTTCGAAACTAGAGTAATTAAAAATAGAAAAAAATATTCAAAAATATTTTGCCTGACTTTGGCATACTGTTAGTATCCATTTAGTAATTCTACATATAGCTCAGGAGACCTGTGCCCTATCTTTAGTGGCCTGTGTACTTGAGAAGTCAGAGAGACACATAATAAACTTTACAACTGTTAGCTGGATACAAATCAATTTCCCATTTAAGTGCTGATGATGTGCAGAGGAGAACTGGTGTCTTCTGTATCATGATTGTGAAGTCATCATTAACCTCCTTTTAAAAATCAAGCACAGGAAAGGTTAATACTCTTTCTACAAAGAATTACCTTAAATATGTGTTGTTAGATTTACAGAGAAATTTAATCTTAGTCATTCTGTTCCTTATAATGAATTTTCCCTATAATAATCTCAGTTAGGCTGATAACTAAAGCAAAATAAAACCAAAGAACCTGGTTTTGCTTCCAGTCTCTATTATTATTATTATTTTTTCTGTAACGGTGATTTTGTTAGATCAGGATAATTACTTGGATCTTCCTTACCTCTTGTATGTGTACAACCAAAGGTAAAATAAATAAGAAGAGCATTCCAATGTCCAGAATATGTCTGTTTGGGGGATGAAAAGGTTTTTAGGGGACGGAAGTGTTTTTTTCAAGCAGGCATTTCACTTGAGATTCTCATGGCTGGCAGTGTGCCCCAAGAAGCCGTTATTCCTCCCCTGGAAGGTGGTCTGTTGAGCCCGGAAGCTGGCCTTCTCCTTTACATGTTTTCTTTGACAATGGCCATCACTTCTGAGGTTACTATTTGCAGGAAGCAGCCTGTAGCATTCTGCTAGACACAGTGGGAACTAGCCGGGACCTGCAAGCGGGATAGATTGTGAATTAGTGGAATCCTGTTGACCTTATTCCCTTCTGCTTTCACCCCAGCCTTCTGTCCTCGACTCCCTGCCCCCTGCTGCGTGAGGCCACCCACGAAAGCCAAGTTCGGCTGAGGCACTGCTGAAAGCATCATGAAGTTATACTTCTGAAACTTTTCTAGCCAGATGTCCCAAAGTGTGGGAGAGAATGACTTTGTGACCTAGGGGGGCTTAAAATCTGATGAAGTTTTCTTCTGGCAGGTTATTAATTTGTTTTACATTGCCAATATGGATATTTGGCAATAATCATGAGGAAAAAACCCAGGCCGACCTTTCTATAGGTGTGTTCTATGTTGTAGGCCTTAGGGGACCTAGGTTGCCCGTTTGTCTTTCTTTTGAGGCGGACTCCAAGTGGCGTGCCTAGGAATTCTCATCTTTTCCTCAGGTACTGCCTTATGCTAGTTCTGGTCAAGCTCCCAGTTTTCATCCCCTTTTCAGAGATACATTAGAGCATCTGAAAAGTTAAACTAGGGCCATCGGACTCACTTTACTTGCTTTCCTCAGACTCATTTTTTTTCCGGTAAAATTAGTATTCTGAGAAACACTTGGAGAAATGGGGCTGTGAATATGGTACACATTATCTGTGTGAAGCTTTCAGACACCTGCATACGTGGATCTCGTGGCACCGTGCTCTGCGGAACACTTTTTAATGGACCTTACTTTGATATTATGTAGTCAGTCTACAGTAAGGGACAATGCAAGAAAGAGATCAAAAAAGTTTAGATGTAGAGAAGTAAGGTGTCCCAAGCTCAGTGTATTAGTTTTCTCTTGCTTCATTTAAAAATTAGCACATACTCAACGGCTAAAACAAACATACATTTTTTTTTTTTGTCTCGTAATTTCTGTGGGTCAAAATTTAGGATATGGGTTAGTGGATCTCCTGCTTCAGGTCTCACCTGTCTGGAATCAAGGTGTCTGCTGGCGCTACAATCTCATGAGAGGCTCACCTCAGGAAGGATCCACTTCCAAGTTCATGTTGCTAGCATTCAGGTAGGTCTTTGTTGATAGGTAGATTAAGGGACTCTGTTTCTTGCTGGCGATCAGCCAGAGACCACCCTTAGTTACTTGCCAGATGGGGCTTCTGAACATGACCACTTAGTTCCTTAAAAGTAAGAAGGGCATTCTCCTAGCAAGATGGGTTATAAACTTATGAAATGCTATTGCCTTTTATATTATATTGATCGTAAGCAAGCCACAGTCCTCTCCTACAGTTAAAGGGCAGGGGTTAGACAAGACATAGACACCAGGAGGTAAATATTTTGGGGTCTGTCCACCAGCCACACAGCTATCAGTGGATTCCAGAAACTAGACACTGAACTAATTATGGCTTCAAAAATATGTCATCTACCATTATGCTGTCAGACTATAGAAAAAAATAGGGAAACACGAACTCCACATTTATTTCTTTGACATTGCTGAGGTTCCAGCAATTCCTACAAATTCTTCCTACGGAGGATCTCAGCTTTGACTCCTTTCTATTAGGCCCCATGCTCTAAACATACACCATCTCTCCTTCCCATCTGCAGGCCCAAGTCAAACCTTCTCTCTAATATTGGTCTCCTCCTGAAGTCCCTACTTTCTCAATTGAATAAAGGAATATGTTCTAATACATACAAGTGTTACCTTAACTATGTAATATACTCGCATACTATGCATAATATTTTTATTCAAAGATTAACTCTGAATGTGAAACTTCCCACTGACATGACATCTCTGGTAATCTCTAGAATCTTCTTTGTTATGGCACATGTGAGAAGGGTATAAAATTCCTGACTTATTTCCCTTTTCTGTCCCTTTTGGGCCAAAAGGGTTCAAGAGGGCTTAAGTAAAGTAAGTATGTTAGCCTGTACTTATTTCTGAAGACCTTTATTTCTCTCCATATCAGTGAGACAGGCAACTCAAGCCTTCAATTGATGTGGCAGTTTCTGCCAAATGTTTTGGTTACACTTGTTGTTGGTTCCATTACTTCTCTGAGCCATACCCCAGTCCATGACTTACAGAACATGATTAGTTCTGGGTTCTAAGAGCAACAATAAACCATAGACTGTTTGGACCATGACATATGGATGCCTGAAATATAGCCAGGCAAGTCCAGAATGGAGTCCACAGGAAATCTTTACTGTAATTTTATGAAAGTAAAATTCCGTAAGTAAATGAAATGTATAGGAAAAGAAACCAGAAAAGGTTTCATAAAGATTAAACAATGAGTTGAATAGTATTCAGGCATCACAGAAGTTTGTGAATGAGGGAAGCCTGTGTGTTTTCCAATAAATAAAATACAAGTCAGTTTTACAGAGAACACTTTGAATGACACTGCATTTTGACTAAGAAAGAATGTGTAACACTGTAAACATTGTGCTTATTGAATTTTAAACTCCATAAATTTCATAAAAGGTGTCTCTTCCCTCATCATATCAAAGGAAAGAGAAATGGTTTATATTATAAACACATTCAAATACATTTCTAAAGAGAGAAAGAACTGGGCTATGGCAATTTTCCTCTATTATATGAGGTGACTTTGCTCATAGCGAACTTTCAAAAATCTGTATGCATTGTATCTTTTGAATTCTGTCCACAAAGGGAGAATGTTTACTTTGAATAGAAATGCCCCTTAACCATAATCTGTCCTACCTTTGCAAACTCATCTGCTTCTATTTCATACTACCCTCCCTTGTAGCCCAGATATATCAAAGTGTAATTTGCTGTGTGAACTGGCCCTGACTTTCCTACAATATTAGCGTTACACCCAGCACGGTGAAGGGCACATACGAAGTGTAAATCTTTTGCTGAATGCCTCAGGGCCATGGTGTGTTTTGACTGCCTTGCCACACACATCTTTTCTATTTAAATCTTACTAGTCATCAAGGCTTACTCCAATGCCTTTTTCTCCTTGAAGCTGATCCCCCATTAGGGATAAGTTACCTTCTTTTCCATGCCCCACAGCTTATATCTTGATTACAGCTGATGTTTAATTTCCATTTTGTGTTAAGGAAGTCCTCAACCAGAGTTTAGGAAACTACTCTGTAAATTATGATGAACTAGCAAGTGTTTGAAGTCAAATAGGGTTTATAGAATATTTTAGTCTCTAGCATTAGGCCTCGTATTAGCTCTCTATAGTCCTGTACTTCATTATCTATTTATCAGGGTGATAGTCTGTGCTCACTTTTATCTTAAAACATGTTGCCTTCATCTTTGCCCCATGAATGCATTGGACTTTTTCTAAATTTGCTATTCATTTGATCTGCTCATGTCGGACATGGGAGAGAACCTAAGTGACGTCCAAGGAGTAAAAACAGAGAATAAAAGCTTTTCCGTTAGCAAACTTTGCCACGTTCATGAACAGATGGACACAGAATATTGAGAATTCCTATGAAAAACAAGATGATATCTCAATTCTCAAATTAGCGGAGATTTCCTTCCTTGTACTGCTTGTGTGAGAAGCAATGTAGCATAGTTACAGCTTTGGAGACAGAGTGTGCTGAATCCCAGATATATTACTTATTAACTGGTCATGTGTGGCATTAACTTATATTAGTTGAAAAGACATTTTAAGTGGTTCCTCTTTTGCATGCTTGTGGATTAGGATCAGCCACAAGAGAAATGTGTGCCCCCTTCAGGTGTGGCAGGCATATGACATCATTAAAACCTCCTAAGATCTAGAATAGTCTGATCATTCAGAATTTCTAGGGGCCAAAGCTACAAAAAGTTGTGAGTGTTTGATAATAAATGCTACCAAAAGACCTTTTATCATAATCAAGTTTTTATATGTCTGTTTTATTATTATTTTTAAAGATTTTACTTATTTATTTTTAGAGAGGGGGGAAGGGAGGGAGAAAGAGAGGGAGAGAAACATCAGTGTGTGGTGGCCTCTCAGGTGCCCTCTACTGGGCGCCTGGCCCACAACCCAGGCCTGTGCCCTGACTGGGAACTGAACCAGCAACCTTTTGGTTCTCAGGCTGGCACTCAATCCACTGAGCCACACCAGCCAGGGCTATATGTCTGTTTTATATGTCTATTTCATCCCCTCTTTTATATGGTCCTTGAAGTCAGCATATTCTGTCAATTATTATTCATCTTTTATTCCCTGTACTGATCAGGATAGTACCTTACAGAAAACAGGAGTTCCATTAAAATGACTGAATTAAAATGGAATAATATTGCGGTAATATTTTAACGATGTATCAATTAAGTGGTGATCAATTATGTATCAATGAAAGTGTAAGTGTTCTATGAAACAAGCGTGGACGCTCATTTTCCTCTAGGAGAGGCCCTCCAGGGCAGAGGTGCTCTTGCTGCTTTTTAATTCTTTCTGACCATTTTCTTCTTCATGATCCTCTCGCCCTGGTGGCTGCTCTACCTCTAGTCTCCCATTCGTGTTCCAGGAAGCAACCTAACAGGGAGGGAAGTAAGAGAACCTTTCCTGGAAAACCACAGGGAAGCAGATTTCAGCTTTTATCTCACTTGCTTTAACATGACACCGCAGAGGAGGAAAAATAATTTTCTCTCTCCTCTTCTAGGTTCTTGACCAAGTCTCACCCCTGCCCCCATCATAAAAGATTAACAGGAGAAAAGCAAACAGAAACTGAACAACACGCATGTCTCCTATGCACATGGCAGATACCCAGGAAAACTGAGTAGCCCCCCTCCCCCCGCAAATGGTCCAGACTGCCACCTTAAATACATCTCCAGCTAAAGAGGAAGGAAGATGTTGGGTTCTGGGGAAACCAGAAATGGGAACTTGCTAGAAAAAGTACAGTGAGCGAGCATTAGGCTCTTAAACAGATTTAAGCCGCACCCTTCTCCATTGAGAACAGTTTCTGGATGTCTAGAATCATCCTTCTCTTCCTGGTAGAGAGAAGGAAACGCCTTTATGAACAGAGATTTCCCCTGCAAACGTAAATGTATCTGACAGAAGGGCGACTTCTGCTCAGTATTCAGATCTTTTTCTGTGTCTGCTGTTACTGAAAACAATCAGCCTAAAATAATCCGTGCTGAAGAGGCACACTCTGGGATGGCATATTCTGCTCCCCTCCAACATATACTCATTTGTAGTTGAAAAAAAGGCAAAGAAATGTAGCTAGTTTGTTTTTACCTGGACATATCACCATTTTGACCAAAACTGGGGTTCTGTTAATAAAGGGGAAGGTGAAAGTGAATGTTGGTAGGCAAATTACAAAGTTCTTCATGAGTAAGAAGAAAAGACTTAAGCGAAATGTAGGATCAAGTAGAGTGGTTTCTCTTTAAAGAAACCAAAATGCTCTCTCTTTGAAGATCTCAGGTAATGTTTTGAGGATACCCGTGCTGGAGGAAACTCAGTCCAAGAGGAAGGAAGTCACTCAGCAGCAACTGGTGGCACTCGTAGAACTAGAACTGTGGCTCTCTGAACCGGAAAAGGAGGGGAGTGGACTGTAATCATTGTTTAGTAAGAGGCCTTATAATGGAGCATTATCCTGGATATTTGTATAATGAAGTAAAGAGAATGTCTTAGCTTCCTAAATTGGGGTGGCACTACCATAGTGTTTATAACTGCACTAGAAACGCCCAGTGTCCTGTGTGTCTCCTTTACTACTCTCACAAAACGTTTCACTTTTGACACTTTGGATCACCAAATGGATGGGGGTTTCCCCCACAAAGCAATTTTCTGGGGCATCAACTGAGTGGCATATAACTTAACTAAATTCTGCCACTATCATGGAGATGGCATCAGATTCTACAGTTTAAGGCTCAGTCCCTGAAGATTGGCCTGCTGAAACCGGAAAAGCTGGCGTTCATGCTGACTGTTACTACTGGGCCCAATAAGCAGAGAACAGGGATTGAATCTTTATGGGAGCTTTACTCAGATGGCTGGCGATCTGAGAAGACCGTCTTACATTCCATTTTAAACTGACCCTTTTAATAAGAAGAAAAGTGTATGTAGGTAAGGGGTTTGGAATTCAGGGAAAAGGTTAATTGGATGAAAAGCTGCAGCATTCTTTCCTCTGTTGACTGGTGATTCTTAACCTGAGTCCTGGGCAGTGGGCCTCTCTCCCCAGAGCACAATGGCGCAGATAGCATCTTGATTGCTTGCAGGCCTCCTGAGGCAGAAAGGTGGAACTGCTTATGGTCTCCTGGGGTCAGGGTGGGTCATACCTTCAGTTCCTGGGACAATAGCTTTTTACATGCACTAACTACTAAGTTTATTGACTATAAGTTAAAACTAAAATTTTCCAACTCCCACCCCCCCCCCCCCCATGTTTCAGATGGCAATTGCAAGTCCAGCTTGTCACCTGATCAGCTATACATCTGAGATTCTCATGACCCCCTTCTTGGGTTTGATTAATTTGCTAAAGCTTCTCATACAGCTCAGGGAAACACATTTACCTGTTTATTAAAGGAAAAGATAAAGAATATGGATGAACAGCCAGATGAGAGATACACAGGGTGAGGTCTGGAAGGGTCTGATCACAGGAACTTCTATACCCATGGAGTTGAGATTTATTACTCTTCTCATACATAAATGTGTCGATCAACCTGGAAGGTCTCTAAACCCCATAATATTGGGACATTACAAAGGCTTCATGATGTAGGTATGATCTTCACTCCATTTTCAGCCCTTTTCCAAGCTTTCAAATGAGGGGGTTCAGAACAGACCTCCCCAAGATGTACCACTTTGGCATGTTAATTATATTGAGCTGAAAGCAATTGAGACCTTGCAAGCTCATGAGAAACATTTACCTCTCCCTTTAAAAATTTAATTTAGCGGCCTTGTCTATAATAACAGTTGTGACGAGAAATCACTTTTTATGACCTATTTATAGGGCAGGGCAATTTCTAACTACTGTGTATCTGTTCTTCTTGTTGTCCTGCCAATGACCTTTCTCTCCTCTGGACACTCCAAGGTACCTTACCTCATCCTTAGCTCAGAATGTCATGTGTGCCTCATTTTCCCTTTGTGTCTCTGAACATCTCATGTATGTGGGGCCTCTCACTCTTCATGTATGGGGCTCCTACATGCACGTATTTGAGTAAATTTGGTTATTTTCTCTTGTTAATCTGTCTCATATAGATTTAATTATTAGACCAGCCAAATGAACCATTAAGGGTAGAGGAAAGGGTATTTTGTTCTCTCCCTGTGCTACGCAGTCATGGCTTGGTCTTTCTGGAGACCAGCCCCCATTCAGGAGCCATCTGGATGCCTATCCAGCCACCTCATTAGGACAAAAGACATTGCTATCACCCAGGAAATCTCAACAAATTTAGGAGCTCAATGTCAGGAACTGGGATCAAAGACCAAATATTAGAACAAGAGATGCTTCTACTGCTCTTATCACATAGAAATTACAAGGATTTTAGGAACTTTGTGCTGGGAACTGGGGCCACAGAGAAATAGATACTTGTATATTCTATTATCTCATTATAAGACTGTAATTAGGAGTCAGTTTTCTCTCCCTTGAAGCAGTGAGGTTTTGCATAGAGTTTTGATGTGGTGGCAAGTAAGCTCTTGCCTCTTTTCCAAACTCACCCTTCTGGACTCTGCTTTGTGACAGAGACTCTGCAGACCACGTTTGTCCTGGGCCAGCTTGCTCCCCATTAAATTCCACTGATGGGAATTCCAAAAAGAGACTGGACAAAACGGGAGAGAGAATGGGCTTTTTGTTTGTTCGTTTGATTCCTGCGTCGTCTGTGTTACCCCAGCCATCATTGTCCACGCTGGCTGTAGCCATTGACTCCATCAGTAACAGTTGGTTCCAATTTTCAGGGTTCCTCCCCCTGGTACTTTCAAAACACTTTAATCAAGTCACCTAACAGGCACCAGCGAGAACCAGGCTGCACTCTCTCCTCAGAAGATTGAATCCTGGCTTGGGAAAAGTGGTGCTCCCCAGAGCTTCTGAGTGTGTGTTCTCGCCTCAGAGATCTAAGTCCCAGCTCAACAGGGACTTCTCGTCCAAGGCTCTAAATTCCAGTAACCTCACCCCGTTGTTTTAGCAGCTCTAGAGATGATAGCAGCCTCCTCTAGTTACTAGTCCTCTGTTACCGCAATGTCCCCCTTTTGTCTTTTGATCCTTTGGTACTTATTTAAATAATTCTCTATATTATGATTTTTTTTATTATCAATGTAGCTGTTTTGGCCCCTGTTTCAAAATTGAACAATCGCTGACATAATGAATTAAAATATATTTTAGTTCTATTTGCTATTATTAAACACAATGGTGGGGGGGAAGGCAATGACCCCTAGACAAAGGGAAGAGTAAAGCCTTATTGCTCATCAACGTGCCTGGCCGGATGAGGTACATGCTGATAACAGAGAAAAGGGAGATGGATTTGTTCAGGTGGCTTGGCTGGGTCCCAAAGAAGTGGGTAGTTTCTTTCATAGCGAGGAAAGGAACAATGCATCCCACGGGGCTTTAGCAGGGATAATATAAGCAGCATGGGCTGTGTGTGGACCCTGTTGCCTCAGAGTGTCTCCAAAAGATGGTTATTAGGTGCTTTCTAGCAATAGAG